>JASDQU010242121.1:74520-115038 GCA_032191745.1 Picea mariana
AAGAGTGTGTCACCTTTGTGACACTAAGAAGGTTGAAGATGAAAAGCACTTTCTCTTAGATTGTCCAGCCTATACCCATATTAGATCTCATTTTCAAAATATTGATCACACTACCAACCTTCCTAACCTCTTAACTCAACAAAAGTATGGTGATCTTGGAAAGCTTCTTTTAATGTTTTTCGAGAACATAAACAAAATTCTAAAGAATCACAAGTAATCACTTACCCTCTTAAGGTCTGATAGACCAATTAGGTCTTAGTAGACGTTCATCATCATCATCATCATCATCATCATCATCATCATCATCATCATCATCATCATCATCATCATCATCATCATCATCATCATCATCATCATCATCATCATCATCATCATCATCATCTCTTATAAATATTATCATAACTAAAATAATATCAAATTGATATTCTTATAACTTTTAAACTATTTTAAAAAATTTAATAAATTATAAATATAAAATAAATTAATATTTACTTTTAAATTATTTAAATTTTTTTAATAAATTATAAATATAGAATAAATTAATATTTTAAAAAATATTAATTTTAATATTTATATTAATGTCAAGAGATTGGATTTCCTAAACTTTGATATCAAGTTTTCTATAACAAACTAATTATACATAAAATGAAAAACATATCAATTTTATTAATTCATAAATTGTTTTAGATAGCAAACTAATTATGTATAAAAAAACATATAAACTTTATTAATTCATCCCTTTTTTATTATAATTATTTTGCAATATGGTATATTGTATAATTTTAATAACACAGATAATAAAAAACATATACAACCCTTGTGATATAGGGCGTGATTCTCTTTAATAATAACGTATAACCATATACATGTCAAACTAACTGAATATATAAAATAAAATAATAATAATCATTTTCAAAATAATTTATTTTCATTAAATTAAAGTATTAACCATCCTCTCACATCAATAATAATACTTATATGTAGTGACACAAATACATTATACATATTAAACTAATTAAATATATAAAATAAAATGATAATAAACATTTTAAAAATAATTTATTTTCATTAAATTAAAATATTAACCATCCTCTCACATCAATAATAGTGACACAAATACATTTTGTTATATGCAGTGACACAAACACATTTTTTTTATATTATGGCATATGTAGTGACACAAACACATTTTGTTATATGTWAATCATTAATAATACTTATATGTAGTGAGACAAACACGATAATAATCATTTTAAAAATAATTTATTTTCATTAAATTAAAATATTAACCATCCTCTCACATCAATAATAGTGACACAAATACATTTTGTTATATGTAGTGACACAAACACATTTTTTTTATATTATGGCATATGTATGACACAAACACATTTTTTTTATATTATGGCATATGTATGACACAAACACATTTTGTTATATGCAAATCATCAATAATACGTATATGTAGTCACACAAACACTTACTTATATGTAGTGATTCAAACAGGATTTGTTATATTATGGTAAAGTGATAAATAATAAAATTGAAGATAGTATTAGTGTGAAATTTATGTTTTAAAAATATATAGCAGCTAATGCTACATCAATTTAAGAAGAAGGAGAAGTCATTGTCTTTTTAAAATAATTTTAGAATGTATTTCAACATTAAATACTGTTGAAACAGGGATAGACCCAGGGTTTAACGTTTTAACAACGCACCACCAAAATTCTAATTATCGGTTATTTTGGCAACACCTGCGAAGCAGATGAAGTCTCATCCTAGGTAGAGGCAGGGGTGGTTGCACGACTCAAATGTATGCAACCTAGCTAGGACACAGATATGTGATTATACCACTTAACAAAGCACTTAGTAGTTAACATTCATCAGTTTTTAACCCTTATTCACATCGCATATCCAAATCCTAATTATAGAGCAATGCAGTATTCAACCAGATCTAACACATCTTAGCACTTAGCATATGGAAAGAGATCAGATCTAGCATTCATTCACATTACTAAGCACTAAGTTAGTATACCATATGCATCATACATAAAGATATCGGCACCAAGCATAAATCACATCACTAACATACAACCATAATGCACAAAGCAACCATAACATAGGATATACATGGTTCACCCTAGTGTGGGGCTACGTCCACCAACTCTTCTCTTATTTATTATCTTCTCTCAATCTTGTACAAGTAGAGAACCATAGGAACCCACTCCGCATAGAACAGGAGATCTACGCGTACCTCACCAGATCCTCCTTCCCTGAGATAGGTTTAAGCACAAAGCCTTCTTAGAATCACTTGCACTTAGCTCTTGAAGTTCTTAACACATAGCATGCACAAAGAGTCCACAACTATTCTCACTTAGCACATTGGCCTCTTCCTACATCGCCTAGATATCTATTTATACATTACAAAATGGGCCTAAACATGGGTAAACCCATGGGCTGACATCTCCTAAAACTACCCTAAAAAGGGGTCGAGATCCCGCGATCTCTACTTCGATTTGCGCTCTGCCTTTGACAAGCCTGTCGAAGTCCCAAAAGAGGTCAAACATGACCAAGGATCTCCAAAACTTGGTCAAGGGCCAACAGGCCCTCAACACTCACTTGTGACTCATCCCGAGTCACTCTGGTCTGGGTAGCTTTGCCTCAAAATCCTCGAGCTTGGCTCGAGCTACTTCAACTTGTTGTTGTGCCAAGGTCTCCTGCTCAACGAACTCTTGAATAACTACCTCGTTCATAGGTCCTTCTAAGCATTTTATACCGAAGTGACTACTTCTTCTAGCTCTGCTCCTCGGCCTTCAATATCCTCAAAAAGTAGGCAAGCTGCATCTTGGATTGGCTGGAGCTTCTGAGTCACTTCCATGACTTTGCTTTGTATGGCATGGACCTATTGCTGAGGCGTGCTCTTTTCTTTGGATCTTTTCATCCTCTCAACTACTAACAAGAGTTTCAACTGCGCTTGTACTGTTGTTGCTTGCTTCTTTGCTTCCTGGAGCTGCGACTCCAATGTCTTCAATTCATGGTTTTCGGTAAGGCACTCATAATTCTGTGCACTGCAACTACTTAGTTGTTTGCATTCCATAGCTAATACTTTGATCCTTTCAACTACGATATGGGCAGTTGCTTCTCTTTGGTCTCGCACTTCCTGTGGAGTGCTTGGCATTGTTTGTAGCTCTAGTTCTGCGACCCTCTGTTGAAGCTACTGAATGACTTCAACAAGCTTCACGACTTGATTTACTATTGGGTCTTCTTCCATCTTCTCCAAGAATGTCACAGAGCGAAGTGCTCTATTGAATGCTTCTTTAACTCTAACCTACTCCACGAGAAGATGTTCTTTCTCCTGTTGGATTTGCGCTTTATTTTTTTCGAACTTGGTTTGGAGGTCGTCCTTCTCCTTTTGCGCAACTCGACGTTTCTACATGATTTTGTATTGTGCTTGCTTTAGGGCCACTGTTTCCTGTTCTTTTTCTTCATGCACATGATGAAGGAGAGCTTCAGTTGCATCAACTATTCTATGGAGTTGGGCAGGCTCATCTCCCAACTCTAGTTTATCTAGTGGTGGGGGCGCGGTGGACACTGTGTGGCTGGAGTGAATGGCTTGTTGTACACCTCTTAGCTCTATCTCAATTCTATCATACATGGATTCTTGTTTGGCTTCAGTTCTCTGCAAAATATCTTCCAAGGCATCTGATACAACCATGATAATAAAGTTGAAGTCATCAACCATAAGCACAGTCTGCAGCTTTGGCTTACTCGCATTGGACTTCTTCCGCGATGTAGGTTTCGTTGGGGAAACCTTTCTTTTCTTGGATTTCTATGCCTCTTCAAGGGGGTTCCTAGGTGGTGTTACTTCACCTTGCTTCATCTTGTCTTCTTCCCCTTCTTTCTCTTCTTTGTCCACTTCATCGTCTCCTCCTCCACTAGGTGAATCTGATGCAGTATCTTCTGATGTGTTTTGTATTTCTTATACATCTTCTTTCTTTTTCTTCCTGTTGTTGATGGGTGCATCATACTCTACGTGAGTAACCATCGGACTTCCAATGAGGTTGGGATCGGATAGTGTTGCCTTGTCGACTGGTATAAGAAACTCTACGAGCCATTCCTTAGTGATTTCTTTGAAGTCCTCCTCTCTGAGTTTGTAGTAGGACTGAAGCTCTTCTTTACTTTCGTCTGTGTGCGCAGTAATATAAATAAAATGCCTATCTGTGCAAAAATTCATAAGGGTCCTGAACCTATCTAGGGTATTTGACGTCATATGAGGGAAAGAATTAATAGCCCTCTTCAGCTGCAGGTATTAGGTATGGAATACTACGTTCGACTACCATTTTTTCCCCATATCACTCAAATACCAGAGCATGGTGAACTTCACATCTAGTGGCTTGAACGGCTCAATGTCAGGGAAGGTTGCACCTTTCAACATCTCCTAAGCAGTGAATGCAATGAGGATCAACATCCAGCTAAAATGGAACTCATAGCCGTGATCCTGAGCTTCGAGACAATCCAGTTCTAACTGACTGATTAGGTAATTGTCCCAGTTCATCTATAGTCCTACCACGCATTTTCCTGCAAGGTCAACAACAAACCCTGTGACATGCGTGGGTCTATTATTTCGAACTAGATTACCAACAATCAACTGGTAAGCAAGGTGCACTGAGCCATTCTGAATGGAGGCTACCTTGTAGCCTCACGTCTCTTTCTCTACATTGACATAAGTGTCTTTGATATTATTTTCTAGGGTGTGATCTGCAGCCTTCCCTAGATAAAAGTCTTGCAGGTCTGGTCCCTACATGCTCAATTTGGTGATCCTATGGATCAGCGTCGGATTGACGGTGATGCGTCTGTCTAACCATAGATACCCTCCATGGAAGTAATACAACAGGATTTTAACGCACATGTTAACCTCCTAGTGCCTTCCAAAATGTGGTATCTTCATCACGTTCAAGACAATGGACCTTGTGATGTCCATAGTCCACAGCTGGGGGATGATCTTTGACTTCTTCCCCTTGGTCTTGGTCAAATATTTGTGAGGTGCGAACATGCCATAGCTCTTGTGGTATCCTAGGTTATAGTCACTGATATTCAAGGTTGGAATCCTCTCCATCTACGGTCTAACTACTTGTATTCCCTTCGGAAGGTACACAATGATGACTATGTATTCGAAGTCCCTCAGGACACTTTCATGACTCACCACATAGGAAAAGGGTGGGATGTAGTCGGGTAGGATGGATGGAATTAGCTTCACATTCACCAAGTCATCACGATGCTTGGCTCTTTTCTCGATCACAGCTCTTGATGGTCCAAATCCATGAGAAGTCGATGGGGAGGCTTGCACTCCTCGCATCAATGAGGCTTGGATGCCTGCAGACATCACCTTTTCGGCCATGAGGTCTTAGAATCTCTTTGACGACTTTTTCTGTTGCACTAATTTCATCCGACATTCACACTCGAGATCTGATATCTCAGGCCGGTGAACAATACTCATTGTTAACAGAATGGATGGCGAGGTCTCAATGATCACTGCACAAAATCAACTAGTTCTCTATGGGCTTGGATAATCACAATTAGCAAAAGTGTTCTCGGTGCAATGCTCAACGGGATAAATAGATATCACTGTAACGGTTTCTTTCAATGGGTCACAAAGACTTATTCAATGCAATTCCATCTGTTATGGCGTAGTCCCAATGGTCAAATGGTGAACTTTCAGGCCATAACTGCTTTCCTAACCATTCAGGAGGGCCGATCGAACGGTCATAATGCCTCCAATGGTCATATTGCTTCGTCATGGCGAAGTTCCAATATGTGTTGTACTAATATTCCAACAACGTTTGAGTTCTGGAAACCTTTCTTGTGCGAAGTATTCTATGGAACTTCTTGCAATTTTTCTAACTTTCCCCTCTTCTTATTGAGCTTTTTGGCCTTCTTTCCTGTGATCTGAATCATTGGTTTCCTCTTTCCATTATCATTCTTATCTCCTCTTATCATGATAAATTCTCATTGTGGAGGGTCTTTCATAGGGTGCAAGGGTAATACTTCTTCTCTTTCTGGGGTAGGTTGTCTAGTCTCTTGTATAGACAAGTGTCTCCAGTCTTCCTGTGTCCTTTCAACTTTGACATCCATATCTTTGGTCTGTAGTACCTTCGACTGGTTCTCTTGTTCTTCCAGTAAGTGTGTTATTTTCCTAGCCATGAAATCTCTTAGTTCTTTCTTTTTCTGTTCTAGATCCTCCTCTTCTTGTTTCCTTCGTATCTGATCTTTCTCAATCCAGGTTTTTCCTAGCAAGATAGCAAATGGGGCGTTGTTCTCAACAAATTTAATGATCTCAAATTCTTCTTCTATCGAAATGCCATGAGCACTCATAGATATTTGGGTAAGTGTTCCACACAGGGTTATCATCTTTCCTCCAAATAATCCTATTCCTCCTAATGAAGGAACCATAGCAGGCTTTCCCAAATTTTCCCAAGTTCTTTCTGTCATGATATTCACCTATGTCTCCTCATCTAGGACACGGTCTATGTCGAAGTTTCCTATTCTTGTTTCTATGTACTCTTTCTCTTTTAAGACCTCTGATAACCTGATATTTCTGTGGTGATTCAAGGATTCTTTCATCTGTAGTAATACAATCTTTGATTCTTTTAGGGGTTCTATCATATCCTTAGTTTCTTGGCTTGCCTCATATTTTTCTTATTTCATATTCATCTTTTCAACTTTAGCAATCATTCTAGGACAATCCAAAACTTCATGGTCCATAGATTTACAACAAATACAACTAGGTCTTCTACCAGGGCATTCCTTAGAAATATGTCCCAACCTTCTACAACTGTAACAAAGGGTTAATCCTCTCCTTCTCTTAAATGATCCCCAACCCTTCTTTTACCGTGCACATGGATCATAGTAACTAACCTGCAAAAAATTCTTTCTAGGATCATGCATCTATTTGTTAGTCCAAACATTCTTTCTATGCATAGGGATAACATACCTTTCATTATTTCTATCAGATCTATTCATATAAAATCTTATTTCATCTAACTGTGCCCTAGTTTTCAGACTAGGATAAAATTTATTAAGCATACCTACATTCATTCTTTCGAAACAAACATTTTCACTTATCTTACCTTTCTTAGAGCACAAATATTCAATATCTTACCTCTTTTCTTCAGATCAGACTTCTCTTCTTAGCATAGAGCTTCACAAGTCAAGTAGAATACTGTGCACTAAAGCAACAGATCTACGCACAAATAATTCTTTTCCTTAGTTCCCAGCAATCACAGTTTCAGGTCCCAGCAACAGAACCATTTGTTGGCACAGGGGAAGACCCGGGGTTCAACGCTCCAACAACACACCAACAAAACCCTAACTATTGACTCTTTTGGCAACACATGTGAAGCAGATGAAGTCTCACTTAAGGTAGAGGCAGGGGTGGTTGCAGGACTCAAATTTCTACAACCTATCTCAGACATGGATCTGTGATTATACCACTTAAAAAAGCACTTATCAGTTAACATTCACCAATATTTAACCCTTATTCACATCGCAGATCCAAATCCTAATTACAGAGCAACATAGTATTCAACCAGATCTAACACATATAAGCACTTATCATATGGAAAGAGATCAGATCTAGCATTCATTCACATTACTAAGCACTAAGCTAGTATACCAAATGCATCATACATAAAGATATTGGCACTAACATACAACCATAATGCACAAAGAAACCATAACACAGGATATACGTGGTTCACCCCAGTGTGGGGCTATGTCCACCAACTCTTCTCTTCTTTATTATCTTCTCTTAATCTTCTACAAGCATAGAACCACATGAACCCACTCCACATAAGACAAGAGATATGTGTGCACCTCACTAGATCCTCCTTCCCCGAGCTAGGTTTAAGCACAAAGCCTTTTTACAATCACTTGCACTTAGCTCTGCAAGTTATTAACACATAGAATGCACAAAGTATCCACAAATATTCTCACTTAGCACATTGGCATCTTCCTACAACACCTAGATATCTATTTATACATTACAAAATGGGCCTAAACATGGGTAAACCCATGGGCCAACATCCCATACCCGTTACATAAACCCTAATGCCAAAACTTCCCTAAAAAGGGGCTGAGATCCTGCGATCTCTGCTTCGACTTGTGCTCCACCTTCGACCAGCCTATCAAAATCCCAAAAGAGGTCAAACATGACCAAGGATCTCCAAAACTTGGTTAAGGGCCAAAAAATACTAATATATATAATTATATTTCAAGCACTAATAACAAAAATAATTATATTTTTTCCAAAATACACTATTTATGCATACCAGTATATATGTTCCTCTCAGAAACCCTAATGGTATTTCATCTTGACAAAAGTGTTATATCACAACAATCTTTCTCTTAAGATGATAACAAGTTGTGCTCTAAGGTATGGAAAAATAATTGTGTTTCAGAAAAAGTATCATGCATAACTTAAACCTACAATGGTAGGTAAGACTTAGAATTTGGATTTAATCTCCCTATACCTAGTTGGTCTTGTATCAAACACATACTTATTTGTTGTAACTTTTTAATGTTGATTTGTTCACCTCATACTCTAAGTCAAAGTTGATATGCAATTTTTGGAGAAACTAAAGCAAAATATCTTGATTATTGTGTAAAGTGGTTTGTTGCAAATCATGTGTTATCAATCCAAATCATGTGTTTCCATTGTTTCTAATAAATGGCCTCATGGGTGAATCAACTCAATCACTCAATGAAAATTGGTCTTCTATTTATCATTTATAAGAGGCTATTCACTTTTAAGATTTAAAAAAAAACCAAAATAATATGTTTTATATCTTTTGTTCTTTAACTTAAGTATGAAATTCATCCTCAATCATCTATAAAAGGGTGTTCACTTTTAAGGCATGTATAAAAGGGTGTTCACTTTTAAGGAAGAGAAAAATCCAAAACAATATGCTTTTATCTTTTATTTTTAAACTTAAGTGTAAGTTAATCCATTGACATATTGTTTTTTCTTTGTAGAGAAATCAAACATCATCGACATATTGTTTTTTTTTTTTTTTTGACAAATCAAACAATTAACGTTATGCTTGATCACTTTTCTAAATGTAAATTAATCCATTGATATATTGGCACATCAAACACCATTGACATATTGTTTTCTCTTTGTAGATAAATCAAACAATTAGCCTTATGCTTATCAACTGATGCAATAATAGTGTATAAGGAATTAACACTTGAAATGGGTTGACTCTCTTTGAACATGTTAACCAACAATATTAAATAAGCTACCTTTTTATGAATTTTTAGTGTTAAGGGTAAGATGTGAGATAAGTGAGTGATATGTGTGATTAAGAGAGTGATTTCCATTTCGTAAATATAATTTTGTTAAATGTTAGGTTTTTATTTTTATTTTTATTTTTATTTTTATTATTATTATTATTATTATTATTATTATTATTATATAGATTGTAGAGGTTATTTTTGTTTAGAATATGTGAAAAGTGTTATGTTTTATTGGAACAATTAAAAAAAAAACATTAATTTTAGTTTAATAATTATTTGAAAAAGAATAAAATATAAATAAGGAAGATATGATTGCATCGATAAAATAAAAGTTAGATGTATTTTACAACTTAGTATGAGGGAGATGTGTAATGTCATGGATGCTTAATGTGAGGTATGGATGATATGTGTAACATCCTTACTTATAAATCAAAATATAAAAGAAATGAAAGAAAATAACACCAAACATTAGTAGACATACCATTGTGTATTTATCTTAACTCTAATATTTTAAGTAATAAGAAATTTGCATCATAATTTATTTTTAATCCATTTCCATGGTTAATAGATTTATCTTAAATCTTTTAAGTAATAAGATATTTGCATCATAATTTATTTCTAATCCTTCTCCATGCTTAATTGATATGAAGTTAAAATAAATCTATGTTAATATGCTAGATTTTGTAAATCTAGATAATGCATATCTCCATTGTCAATCTAGAAAAAACATATCTCCACCTTACAAATTAACATAAATGATCACCTATCAAATATTTGAATTAAAATTAGTTTAAAGAATCCATATATCTACTTCACAAGTTAACATAAATAACCACTTATCAAATTTTACAATTCAAAATAATCTCTATCTTAATAACCTTTAGGTGAGGTGCATTTGATCCATGTGGATATCAGTGGCCACCCACCTATTCCAACTGGCTCAAAATAGTTTTTTGGCAATTTACTATTTTTAGCCGTTTTGGGGGTTCTAAGCTTTCGACGCCATTTTGAGGGCCTAAACGATGTTTTTTCATGATTGGGAACCTCAATGATAATTAAATTCTCCGATTGAGCTCCCAAAATGAAGTTCTTCGTTGATACCTTTCCAACAAGCTATCGTGCACCCCAAACAGAGATAGTATGCCAAAGTTACGTCCTTAGGAAGTTGATGCACTAAACTACCCAAAACAGGGTCCACAAAACTATTGGCTTTTCATCTTCTAGGGTAGGGTTTTGGATTTTCTTTATGTTAAAAATTTCTTTGGAGCCTCATTGTAACAATCTTCTTCTTGCAAATAAGCATAGCCATCAGATCTCTTCTCAGAGATAAGCTGCCACCATTCTAGCGAGTCTTTCACTCTGTATTTCTACAAATTTGTACATTTCACTCATTAATAGAAATTGTGTATTATTGTATCTCTATATTTACTGTTATATCTCTGATATATCTCTATTATATTATTGGATATCGGATATATCTCTGTACATTTCTTTATTTTATCTCTTCTCTCATTTCGTGTCAAAAAATTTCAGATCAGTGGTATCATAGCAAGCTACTCTTGATCGTTTTTCACTGCATGTCCCTGACGAGGTCCGAGTATAGCAAGTTGGGTCTCAAGATTGTATCTCTTGAGGACAATTTATCTTGCATGCCCAATAAACCCTCCATGGTGGAATAAAAGAAAAACGACGGAGCAAAAGATTCTATTAATTTGTTGTTTGAGCAAGCTCACATGCGACAGAGGGATGAAATGATGGAGAATTTTTCTCACATCCTTCAATGCATGTTGATAACAACAGGAACATATTCATCAATTGGCCACTTTGGAAGTACCTCTCCTTTCAAGGTACAAGTTAATTTTTATATCCCCATATTTGAAGGTCAGATAGATGTGGATGCCCTAGAAAAATGGTTAAATCTGGTAGAAGGTTATTTATTTGTTCACAATTTTTTCGACAGGGAAAAGATCACCTTCGCACTCCTTAAGGATATCTCGCATGTCAAACATTGGTGGGAAACTTACTGGGAGAAAAGTTCAACAGAGGATTCTGGAACATATGGGGCCGAGCCCACTTGGGATTTTTTTGTGGATGCGGTCAAGGAACAATATTTTCTTGTTGGTAACTATGATGACCAATACATGAGATGGACCACACTGCAACAAGAGAGAGACCAAACAGTGCCTAAGTTCACAAATAATTTCCATAGCTTGTGCACCAAGCTGGGTATCAAAGACTTCGAGCAACATCTAGTTTTGAAATACCACGGGGCTCTACATAGATACATCCAAACCGAAATGGATTTTTTGGACATCTCATCACTGGGAGTTGCCTATCGATATGTTATCAAAATCGAGCAAAAATTTATGCACCAGAACAAATGTGAGTTTGGTTCTGCAAATCCGCAACAACCAAAGTATGGTAAAGATGACCCTGACAACCAGCCTCTAGAAAACCAATCCAAGACATAGGAAAAGAAGGGTAACAGAAAGATGAAGAAGGACACTGAAAAGTGGTGCGATTTCCACAAAATCCCCTAGAAAAACACTGATGAATGTCACTCAAAACAATAATTGGTTTTTGAGATCAAAGAAAATGAGTCGAACCTTGATTTAGAAACTAATCTAGAAAATAATAGAAGAAAACAGATCATCGATGCAGACCCAATTGTTATTGTCATGACCACAACAATTTAACCAGAAGAACCAATAGATCCTGAAGAGGGGGAGCGACTTTTTCATTCACAGATGTGGGTGAAGGGGACCTCGTTGTATTTTATTGTTGATATCGACAACTAAAAGAACCTCATCTCAACAAAGGTCATCAAACAGTTGGTATTGATGACAACACAACACCCGCAACCATACAACATTGGGTGGCTTCGCCAGGGATGAGATCTTTGTGTCAGCCAACAGTATTGATTGTCATACGACATCCAACCCTTTAAGGATGAGTTATTATGTAATGTTTCTTAGATGGATGTATGTGATCTTTTGGGCCAACCATATATGCGGAAGCACCATGCTAAAACACTGATGAATGTCACTCAAAACAATAATTGGTTTTTGAGATCAAAGAAAATGAGTCGAACCTTGATTTAGAAACTAATCTAGAAAATAATAGAAGAAAACAGATCATCGATGCAGACCCAATTGTTATTGTCATGACCACAACAATTTAACCAGAAGAACCAATAGATCCTGAAGAGGGGGAGCGACTTTTTCATTCACAGATGTGGGTGAAGGGGACCTCGTTGTATTTTATTGTTGATATCGACAACTAAAAGAACCTCATCTCAACAAAGGTCATCAAACAGTTGGTATTGATGACAACACAACACCCGCAACCATACAACATTGGGTGGCTTCGCCAGGGATGAGATCTTTGTGTCAGCCAACAGTATTGATTGTCATACGACATCCAACCCTTTAAGGATGAGTTATTATGTAATGTTTCTTAGATGGATGTATGTGATMTTTTGGGCCAACCATATATGCGGAAGCACCATGCTATTTATGAGTCTCGATCCTGTAGTGTCATTGTTACTCTAGGGGGTCATCTCTATAGGATACCAGAGGTAGTTCTGACTATTGTCCCACCAAAACAATGCCAGAAGGTGATATCTCATACGAAAAAATTCATCATCTTCACAATTTTTTCAAAAGGTGAACAGAAAGACACTGCAACCTTGGCCCAAGACCTTTCTATCAAACATAAGAAGATTGCAGAAGAGAAAGAATATATTGTTTCTTCACCTACAAGGGTGTCTACAAACTACACAGTCAAGACAAGATACAATAGTTAGGTTGAATGAAATCAACCCCACCAAAAATAGGTTTGTGATAGTGTTCAAGAAGTTGAGCAGTGCAACTTCTCGAGAAATCCAATTAGCTCACCAAGATTCAAATTCAACAAATGTTTTCCCCTCTCCCTTGGTAACTCAACACAATGGATATCATTGATTCCTAAGGAGGCAGGATTGATCAAGGTGGATATTGGTTTCCACTCACCTATTCCAACTGGCTCAAAACGTTTTTTTGACAATTTACTATTTTTAGCAGTTTTTCGGGTCCTAAACTTTCGGGGCCATTTTGAGGGCCTAAACTATCGGACACCTCGATAAGAGTCATAAGCTTTGATTGAGCCCCCAAAATGAATCTTAAAATTGATACCTTTCCAATGAGCTATCGTGTGGCCCAAACATAGATCATATGCCAAAGTTACACCCCCGGGAAGTTGATACACCAAACTACCTAAAACAGTGTCCACAACACTGTTGGATTTTCATCTTATGAGGTTAGGGTTTTGGATTTTATTTATGTAATAAAGGTTTTTGGAACCTCATTGTAACAATATTCTGCTTGCGAATGAGTGTAGCCATCAAATCACTTCTAAGAGATAAGCTGTCACCATTCTAGCGAGTCTTTGACTATGTATTTCTACAGTTTTGTACATTTAGCTCATCAATAGAAATTGTGTATTATTGTATCTCTTTGTTTATGGTTATATCTCTGATACATCTATGTTATATTATATCTCTGCTCTCATTTCGTGCCTAAAATAATCATGTGAGTCAATTAAATAATAGAGAGTGACTACATTTCAAAGACATTGTAATTAACTTCAATGTAACCAATAAGTAGTAATAGTACAAAGCCATCATAATTAACTTGATTGTAATAATAGTATAATATAGTTAGTAATAATATAATATATGATATGAATAATGAAAATGTAATTGATATAGTTAATGAAGAAATATTAATAATATTAAAATACAAAAAATTGTAATTAACTTCATTGTAACTTATAGGTAGGTAGGTAGTAATAATAGAAAGCCATTGTAATTAACTCCATTGTAACCTATAGGTAGTAATAGTAGAAATCTATTCTAATTAACCTCATTATAATCTACAGTTATTAATAGTAGAATATATGATATGAATAATGAAAATGTAATTTATATAGTTAATGAAAGAATATTAATATATTAAAATATAAAAATATAAAAACAAAAATTAATGTATAATTAAAAATTTAAAATTTTAAGACAATAAAATAACATTTAAAATGTAGAATATATGGTATGAATAATGAAAATGTAATTTATATAATTAATGAAAGAATATTAACCATATTAAAATATAAAAATAGAAATAATAGATAAATAATAATGTATAATCCAAATTTAAAAAGATTATGAAAATAAAATAGTAAATAGCATTATATTAATAAGTACACTCTCCAAATCTATTCATATTTATCTTGCCTTTATGGATTTGAACTTGTGATTTTTTAGGAGAAAACACATGTTTTTAACTATTAGAGTGTATGATAACAAAATAATAATTAAAAAAAATACAATGCTCAAGACATTACAAACAAAATATAATAACGTTAAGAGAACCCAAAAAATGACATTAAAAAAAATGTTACTACTTATTGAGAAAGGATGTGGGGAATGTTGTGGGGAATGCTAAATATTAGTCACTGAAATATTCGATCTCTCATTTGTCTCTTTAAGAAAGCTAAGTGTTTTAGTTAGCTCTCAATAGAAAGAAATTTTCATAGGTTTGATAGATCACTGAAGAAATCTTAACCTACATTAGAGAATTTACATGACTCTAGGGTTTATATTGCGAAGGCATTGGTGATCAACACAACAGAAAGTTTTCCCTTGAATATGGGAGATACATTCTTATGCATTTCAAGTTTGTATAATGACAAGATAAAGAATTCCATTGATAAATAACAGGAGGATTCTTGCAAAACAATCTAAGATGAAAAAACATAGAATTTGTTGAAAGTCACAATAAATTGAATGGATTTCATGAAGGCACTTTAAAGGAAGACTAACTACAGTTACACTATTTGTTTCATGATAATCCAAAACTTCACAGGTTTTCATCCTTGGGCATTGACACTCAGAAGTAAGGTTTGCATAGATTCGATCTATGCATATCTAGCGGAACTGTCATCACCGTTTACAATAATACTCTTTTAAGACTCCCTCATGTCACTGTTAATCCTTCGGATGAGTCCCTCAAAGTATTTTTAACAAACCCTAGGAAGGAGTGGTTCAGTCCCATATGGGTCTTTCGATGTTTTTTTTACAAGTCCAAGGAAAGAAAACGCAAGGGTTTTTCATATTTAGAGATTCTGAAAAACACTTAAAGAAAACTCCAAAATGTCATTTTTTGTAAAGTAGTCTAATGAGACCCAAAAATAGATAATCTACCACTCAATAGAAATTTTCTTCAAATACGTTAATGAGCGTGAAAAGAACAAGGTCACTTGGTATTATTTTCATGTTTAGAGAGTCTGAAAAGATATTAAAGGGAACTCCAGGTGTTCCTTTTTCGTATAACCTTTACGAGTCTGAAAAAGTGATAAAAGTATACTCAGTTACATTCTCAGGTATTTACAAGCATGATAAATAACAAAGACCAAGCTCAGTATTGTTTTCATTTTTACGCAAGCTTAAAACAAAACAAAACTATGCTTGAGACAGATTTTATTTTTACACAAGCTTAAAACTAAAAAAAACTATGCTTGGACCTGGTTTCATTTTTACACAAGCTTGAACTAGAGAAAACCATGCTTGAGGGAGGTGGTTTCATATTTTACACAAGATTATAAATAGAAAAGCTATGCTTGCAACTTCCCAACGCATAATCCAGAGATGGTTGGTACTTTTTCCCCAGCTTAAGAAGCTAGCGGCTTAACTTTAGAATGAAGTCCAGAGGTTGTAAGCATTTCCCCCCAAGCTTTGTTTCTTCTAACGACACAGGGGGATGAAAGAAAGCTTCAAATACTATATGTAATGAAGTACTTGACTGAATCGAAGAGGGGGGAAATCTATTTCATTTTTTAACAAGATTGACACAGGAACATGAACTATGCTCGAGACAGGTTGCTTTATTTTTAATGAGCTTAACATAGGAGAAGAACTATGGTCATAACCTTTGTTTCATTTTTTAACGAGGTTTCCGCAGAGATGCAAAAACTATCCTCATAAGATATGTTTCATTTTTTAATGAGGATGCCACAAAGACACAAAACTATCCTTGTAGCTGGTTTCATTTTTTAACGAGTTTGAAATTAGAAAACCATGCTCAAAGCTGGTTTCATTTTTTGATGAGCTTGAAATCAGAAAACCATGCTCAAAGTTGTTTTCATTTTTTAATGAGCTTGAAATCAGAAAACCATGCTCAAAGCTGGTTTCATTTTTTAATGACCTTGAAATCATAAAACCATGCTCAATGCTCTAGAAGGACACCATGTCAAGGAACAAAACTCGGTCATGGCTTCCAAGATATCTTCACTCGATGGAAAAAACACACTTTGGAAGGAAGACATGTCGAGGGCTGTGATAGGGGTAAGGAGATTAGGCTAAAAAATCCATATCCAAGAGATTACTATGTCAACTACCAGATCCAAGTCATAAGATACTGAACTTACAGTGAAAGGATCATCTTTATCAGCAGCTGAAGGCATGGGAGACAATGACACATAATTTACCTATGGTAGGGGCGATACTGTCTAGATATAAGAACCGTTTAGGGAGGTCATTGAGTTGGTAATCAAGTCATGACCAATGAATGAAAGTTGATCAATAGTCATAATTCTTCCATCATGAGGGAAACATATCACACGAAAAAGAGTGGACACGATAGATTTCATGGCATAGACATAATCTTGCCCAAGGAGTAAATCAAAATCCAAGGGGTCTTGGACTACCGTGACATCAATAAAGACATTTTTCCCTCCCAAAGTTATGGGAAACTAAGGAAGGGTTCCTAAAGGTTTATTGGTTCTTCTGATAAAAGATAATAGATTTTGCATAATCATCACAAGTTGAGGATAACCCAAATCTTTCCAAACAATAGAGGAAAAAATACTAATGGACACACCTTCATCTATCAGTTTTTGAGGAACGTCCTGACCACAAACCTATATGGTAATATTGAAAGGAATGTGAGAGGGAAGATGAGGTCCAGTTAGCACACCCCAATTAAAAATGATAGCTTCATTACTTGGAGGGGGTTCCACGGGAGAAGGAGGAATTCCCCCTAGCACGGTATATTCTATATCAATGAGAAAAACGTGGGTAGTATCGGGCTTACTCTCTAGTGGGAGAGTAGGATCGACCAATGACGAGATCAAATTGACCACTTGAGTTGCATTCTCCAAGGGGAGAATGGGGTTGACGGATGGAAATGGATCGACCACTTGGGTTTCACTCTCTAACGGGAGAGTGGGATCAACTGAGTATGGGATTTGATCGACCACTTTGTCAACTGGTTCAACTAAGTACATGACCATATTGACTACTTGATCAATCAAACTGATCGACGAAGGGAACAAATTGATCATTCCATGAATTGCGGTGTGTTGAGAGCAACTGGAAGTTGAGGTTGGGAAATAGTCATGTCTTCTAGTAATTTTGAGGCTTCTTCCATACGAGGGAAAAGGTGATCTTGATGACTCCCTCCGCATAACCTACACAAGAACTTGACTCTAATTTTATTCTTCCCAACAATATCTTGACTAGTTGATGGGAGGTCATCAACATGTTGTTCATAGTTTGATGACATAGGATGGTGAGGGTGTTTAGACCATGCTTCTATAACCTTGGATAGACCAGGGAAATCCTTAAGAATATGGCTACCCTTACAAAACCTACAAGGGTACTTGGGCTTACAATTTTTTTGGGTGATCTTGGCGTCATCAACACTCCCAACACGATTATCAGTAACTAGTTTTTTTCCAACATGTCTGGCAATGGTTGGAGGTTTGGACCCTTGCTTATTTTTCTTCTTCTTAATATTTTTTTTCTTCGTCTTCTTATCCACCAAGTTACTAGCTTCATAGCTTTCACTTGGCGAAGAAGATGAAATGGAAGAAGACCTTGCAAGTGAAGAAGGAGAAGAACTTCTTTCTAGCGAAGAAGGTGAAGGATCAACATGAGTTGATGCTCTTGGGGGCGAGTTCTTACAACTGAAGAACCAACTTCATTAGTGATTAGCTGAGTGGAAAACAACCATATCGGTAATCCAATTGTGAGACCTGGAATTCTCAAAGTAGCAATGTAAGGAGGACCAATGTTTTTGTAAGAAGGAAAAACAAAAGATTCCCCCGGATTAGGGGTTGCTTCATTTGTTGTATCGGGAACTGACACCATTAAACATAGATACAACCTAGATTCTTCTAGGTAAAATAAACAACACATGCTAAAAATGTAGGAAGCAAGCAAACAAACAAAACCTTCTCACCATGAACGCACTAGTTGGTGATGAAATCCAACGTCGTGAGAACAATGTAAGAAGGGGTTGAGATAGAGTGGGTGGAAATGTTACATTTACAACCTCCTTAATGGACTTATGCCTTGGTGCAAGCTTCCACATAGTAAACGTAGATTGACCCTCCAAGGAGCCTAAGTGAGTTTGGCCAACGTCGATTCTAGGTACAGTGAAGACTTACCCTTCACTATCACCTTGTGTATTACCCTAAAGAGAAATGCCACTAAAGTTACCAATTACAAAAATGATTCCTGGGGAAGCAGTCGACATTCTGAGATACGCCCAAGGGCAAGGTATCTAAGCCTGAAATCTCCTCGAAAAGTTTCGCACAATATTTTATTCTCAAGTGACCCCCAATAATACGCACATTCACTACACTATGACCAATGAAGATGGGTGAGTAGCTTTGTTGGCCTTAATGCGACCTTGTGATTGACCCTTTTGTTAGAAGGGCTTCCCAGGACATAATGTAATAAGTGGATTTGTCGCTCCCTAGCACAATATTCTATGTTTGTTTATAGATTTTTAAAGTTATCTTTCACACCTATTCTAAAGCTAATGTAGGTTTGCTACTAGAAAATATAAAATGTCTAATCAATTTTTATAAGAACTTTATTTTAAGGTTGTTGTTTACTCAAGAGGAAAATGGCGTGGACTAAATGATGTTTTGACCGACTCTAAGCAATTCAAAGAAATGAGACTGAAAATATCTCACTTCGATGAAATCTATATTACAAGAAGGAGAAAACGTTTATCATTCCCAGATGCACAATGTCCCAAGATTTTATTAAACTCATCAATATCAAGATCTTCAAGAAATGAGCCAAAGATATTGTACACCAATGCCCCCAATCTAATTCAAAGCAAGAAATTAAAATTTTTTGTTTCAAAGATAGCTAAAAGCAATAGCAAATCTCTTTAAAAACAAAGCAACCCAAATCAATTTTCTCTTTTAACATGAACTATTCAATAAAAGAAAATATGTTCTTCCACTAAATAATTCTAAGGAAACACAATGTTTTGTAACTGAAAGAAACTCAAAGCAAGAGATCAAATATTTCAAAATAAAACACGCTAAAACAAAGCAAAGAATGGCCAAAAGCTATCAAGAAGACTATAAACAAACCATAATTGAACCCAAAAATTTACCCCAAAACTATATCTAATATATGGGCAAAGAGATAGATTGTCACTCAAAAAATTCTTCAGAAATCATTGCAGGCAATAGAAGGACATAGTGTGATGTTTAGGTATCATTGTAGGAATTATAAGGACACATTGTGATGACGTCGCACTGGTTGTCATAGTAGGGTGCAATGATGACTAAAACTTGAGAAAAAAATGAAAAGAGGACAGTGTTTTTTAATGAAATTTCAGGATTTGGGAGTCAACATGGATCACCCAGTGACTTAGAGAATGAAAAATAAACAAAAGAAGGCAAGCCAAAAGCAAAAGAAGCAAAGACCAAAAGAGGATGTTCCTCGGTATGGTCGCCAATTTTGTTACTGGACAAATCGGTAAGTGCTAACACGAACTAATCTCCCTAACTTCAACAAGAAATTAGAACAAAACATGACATAATACAAACTTCTCCTTAGCCCATTGTAATGTATGCTATTTCAATGAGGGATAAATGACATACCATTTAAACATCAATTGACCTTTGCTAGTGTTTTCCTTGCTCCATCTCAAGGTCTGCAGTATGTTGAACTTGTTGAGAAACGAAAACCAACAAAGAGAGAGAAACGATATATATATTCCAATGAAAACGTATGCATAAGATCAAGGATTTATGCAATAAAAATGAAGACACTTTTATAGGGAATAAATGTATTACTGCATTATATTTATGAAAGTGAAGAATACAACCTATGCCTTGATGTTGCAAGGTCCCTTCCGATGGCTCTTTGCCTCAACACATACACCTTTGCTCCAATGCTTTTGATGAAAAGTATACACAATCTGGATTGGAAAGCTAAAGCAAAGCTATCACAAGCACAATCTTCAGTAGAATTGTTCATGCACAAGCCAACCTAAATTTTCCCATGAGAGATCCCTCTTTATATAGAGTGAAGAGGGATGGATGAAGATATTAGGAGGATCCCACTAAACCAGAGAAGCGAGTGAGATCCAAATCGATTGAAGGCCACCTCATCCTTTCAAAGATTCCATTCTAGAACCTTCGAGATATTCACCCTTTTCCTTGGTTTGAGCATCATCTCACCCTCAACATTAGCAACCTGTGATGACATCGCAGGCCACTGTGGTGCAACATGCGATGATTGGGGATCATCACACCCTTAACACTGGAAAGGTGCGATGATATTCAATGATATGTTTTTTCAATAAGGAAAAGATGATTCCATTTCTCAGGGGAAAGTCTTATATCTTCAATAGTCTTCAAGGAATAGAGAAATATGAAATACACATATCATTAGTGGTCACGAGGGTGACAAAAATAATGTGTAACATCAATTCATAGTCGCAACTTTCCTGATTTGTTGCTATCATTCATGGGACTAGTACCTATATGACTTTAGTGATCATGGGAGATCAAATTGTACTCCATTTTATACAGATATCTTCATATTGATTTTGAGACTAGTTTTCATTGGGCCTTGTTTGTGACTATGAAATCCTATGGCATGTATCTACTTTTGTATTGACTATTCATGGACATGAATAGTTGTTTGGTATATCTCCACATGGATCTACAGTGTAATTCAAATTGGTAGCCATGTGCCTAGAGTCATTATGGATTGTAATATTCTTATGAGTAACTAGTTTGTCCAGTTGGGTCTCCATTACTCCACTTATAAGAATTATAATGTATTTTGGCCATTCAAGATTCTCCTCTGACCTCACACATTAGGGGGCATCTCTTATAGCAATATTTTCCTCACCTCATGCAAACTTGTTGGCACAGACGCTACTCGCAATGCAACGCGCACGTCCGCGATCACCAGGACCTTTTCTTCCCTTAGGCCCGAAGAACGTCAACGGTTCTCCTGATCCCCTTATCAGGAATCCTGCGTACCCACAGGAACTCTTCAGCGCGATCCTCCCCTTCGCAACTTATCGGAGGATCGGAACTCGCGGCCTCACAAGTTCAACAGTCGTGCGTTACCTCCTTCGGATCCCTGAGACCCGAGACGTGTCAGTCAACATTGACTTTCTTCCTCCGCTATCGGGACTTCCGATGCCTAATCTTCCGCTCCTTTCTCCCGATGTCCCGATATGCCGATACGCAAGTAGAGCTCACGCTCCTCGTGATCCTGCTCAATGCCTCTGCTCCCCTAAGCTTCGAACTTCTTCCACTCCTGCACTGTAGCCTCCCTGCTACTCCGAGAGATCCAATGATCCATGATAACTCGCAGATTCCCCATGAAGAATACTGACCGTCCACTTTCCTCCTTGCGCTATTCACGAACAAAAGGTGTCTCTCCGCAAGACTCGTTCGCCAACCTACGACTCACCTGTTCCACCTGCCCACGAAACTTGGCTCCACTGCCCTTCAAAAACTTTGAAGGCCTATCTCTCCTGAGCTTCACGACTTCAAAATCCCTCCAGGAAGAAATTCTTGCACGCACTCCTTGCGGCAAATCTTCAACCACGCTAAGTGTTGAAGTCTTTCGATCCTATGCACTCCTGCAGCAGAAATCCTTCAATCCCTGTTCTCAGAATCGCAATTCCGAGTCTTCATCCAACCTGCGTATGCCTTGCATAGCTTCACTGTCAACTCTACACTTCTGAGAGCTTAGAACAAAAGTTATCTCTACTGGAACCCTACAGTCACGCACTCCTTGCGGACAAATTCAACTGCACTCCTTGCAGGAATTCTTTGGTTCAAGATAGAGAAACAATTGGAACTAACTCCTTATTCTCCTAGACTTCACTTTAACCATGAAATCACATACATAGCATATAAAAGCAAATGTATGACAGGAAACAAACAGCCATGAGCATAACATCAACAATACCTAGAGAGTTACATGACCATGGAATTGAATCAAAGCTTTCTATTAATTCAATATCTGTACATGGAAGTTCATCATACACTTCTCTGCTCTGCTCTTCACTTCTGAATGCTTGATAATGTTACAATGTACAAAGGAGGGTGTCTATATCTCGTTTCCCTCTCAAATTCTAAAGCTATCAAATCTACAATTAATTTCCTATCTAATAGCATTAGCATCTATTAAATGCCTTATCTACCTAAGGACGTGAGTTATCCGCTCAAGGTCCATTACAATGTACAAGTGTTATTCATTAAATCAACACATTAATGTTGGGTGCAACAATAACAAGGTGGTTCAAAATTTGTGATGGCGTTGTCCAGCTGTCTTCCGCTTCACGCTGGCTCGCTTGATGAGTTGTTGATGCTCCTGCATCATACTCCTCGGCTAGAAAATTTTCATGGGCTCCTGTCCATGAGCTCCTGCACGGTCTGTCCATGCTTCTGTATCACTGCTTCGCTTTCCCAACTGGCATCCTCTACTGGGTGATTCTTCCATTTGACCAGATACTCAAAATACTGCTTTCGCCTTGTCTTTCTACCCAGTCGCTTGTCTAGTATGCATTCCATCTGTGGCTTTTCTACTACTGGTAATTGCTTCTGCCACTGGACCACTGGTTCCTCAGTTCCAGTTTCTGTTTCTCCAGCCCTGTATGGATATAAATCTGAAATATTAAATATCGAAGATATCCCGATGCCATCCGGCAACTCAAGTTCATAAGCGTTCTCCCCGAATTTTTTCAGGACTCTGCATGGCCCAATATTTTTCATTTTGAGCTTGTTATATGTTCCCCTTGGGAACCTTTCCTTCCTCAAGTGTGCTAGAACAAGATCCCCAACTTCGAACCGAAGTTGTCTCCGATGTTGATCTGCTCTGCGTTTGTACTCTTGACTTGAATCCATCAGTCGCTGCTTCACCTTGCTGTGAAGTTCTTTCATCGCTTCAACGAACTCCTCTGCACTAGCGCTGCTAGTCGCAGTCTGTTCTAACTCCCTGAGTTCAGAAACTCCTCTCGGATGCATCCCATATACAACCTGAAATGGACTTTTTCCTGTACTCCGATTCACCGAATCATTGTACACAAACTCTGCTTGTGGCAATATGTTGTCCCAGCTACCATGGTGCTCCATCACCAAGCTCCTCAGCAAGTCTCCCAGACTCCTGTTGACCACTTCCGTCTGTCTGTCTATCTGTAGATGATATGCTGAACTAAAATCCAAATTAGTCCCTAGCTTCTTCCATAGCGTCCTCCAAAAATGACCTATGAATTTCGTATCCCTGTCCGAGACTATGCTTCTCGGTAATCCATGAAGTCTAACAACTTCTTTGAAAAACAAGTTTGCGATGTGGGTCGCATCACTAGTCTTCTGACACAGAATAAAATGTGCCATCTTTGAAAATCTGTCCACCACCACAAAGATGGAATCAACCCCTCTTTGTGTTCTCGGTAAACCCAATACAAAATCCATGCTAATGGCCTCCCATGGCCTCTCAGGTATGGGTAATGGCTGATAAAAATCGGCATTCTGCTTCCAGCCCTTCGAATGTTGACAAATTCAACACCTGTCAACAAACCTCTTTACATCTGCTCGCATGCCCGTCCAAAAATACTATTCGCTTAGCTTTGCGAATGTTTTTTCATGACCAAAATGTCCTGCTAATCCACCACTATGCTTTTCCTTCACCAAATTCTCCCTCATGGAGCAAATTGGAATACATAGTTGATTGCCTCTGAACAACAATCCATCCTGGATCATGTAATCTATCCATGGGCTCCGATCTCTTAGAACTGGATTCTCAGCTGCCTCATATGCTTCTCCGAAGTATGCATCTCCTGCGTACATGTCCTTCAGGTTTTCAAAACCCAAGGTTTTGACTCGGAACTCCTGCAACAACAAATATTTCCTGCTCAAAGCATCAGCCACTTTGTTAGTAGTTCCTGAAATGTGTTTGATCACAAATGTAAAATTTTGCATATACTCTACCCATTTTGCATGTTTCTAGTTCAACTTCTCTTGTTGACTCACAAACTGCAATGCATGATTATCGCTATACAATACAAATTCTTTGGGTATCAAGTAATGCCTCCACTTCTTTAATGCCTGTATGATGGCATAAAACTCTTTATCGTACGTGGAGTATTTCATCTTTGCTTCATCCAGCTTCTCGCTGTAATATGCAACTAGCCTGTCTTCTTGACTCAGTTCCTCTCCTATGGCATGTCCGCTTGCATCACATTTCACCTGAAATGTCTTTTGAAAATCAGGCAACACCAGAATTGGTTGCTCTGTGATCTTCTGCTTCAACATATTGAAGCTTTCCTCAGCCTCTGTTGTCCATTGAAAAGTCTTGTGTCACTTCTTCACCATGTCCATCATCGCTGCGCTAATCCCACTAAAATTCCTAATGAACTTTCGGTAGAAACTAGCCAAACCATGGAAACTTCTCACCTCGAAAACATTTCTCGGTGATGGCCAATTCTTGATCACTTCCACCTTCTCAGGATCCATTTTCAACTCATTCGCTGAAATAACAAAACCCAAATAAATGAGCTCTGTCTTCATGAAGGAACACTTCTTCATGTTGACCAACAACTTCTCCTGTTGTAGCTTCCTAATCACAATGGCCAAATGCTTTAAATGTTCAGCCTTCGTCTTACTGTAGATCAATATATCATCCATATATACGACCACAAAATTTCCGATGAATTCCCTCAGGACTTCATTCATCAACCTCATGAATGTGCTCGGCACATTCGTCAAACCAAACGGCATGACCAGCCATTCGTACAAACCTTCGTTTGTCTTGAATGCTGTCTTCCATTCATCACCTTCCCTCATGCGAATCTGATGATATCCGCTCTTCAGATCAATCTTTGAAAAATAATTTTCCCCACTCAGGCAATCCATCAGATCATCCATTCTCGGCAATGGAAATCTGTACCTGATGGTAATTTTTATTTATCGCTCTGGAGTCAATACACATTCTCCAGCCTCCATCCTTCTTCGGACTAAGCACTGTCGAAACAACACACGGACTAAGACTTTCCTGACCAGTCCTTTATCCAGCAGCTCCTGTACCTGCCTCTTGACTTCCTCGTTTTCCTGTGGTGTCAACCTATACGCAGCTTTATTCGACAAACTGGATCCGGGTATGAGATCGATGTGATGACTCACACTCCTCATCGGTGGCAACGAACGAGTTAATTCATCCACGATGATGTCAGCGAACTCTCCCAGCAGTTCCTGAATCTCATCTGGCAAGTCGTCCACTCTTGTGCTTGTCAGAACAATTCTCGACTTCCTGACAACAAAGAATTGTGGATCTTCTTTCTTCTCCATCTCTGTGAGAAGCTCCTTCCCACTCATGAGAAGTATGGTATCGTTTACTTCCGGTTTTACTTCCTCATCCTTTTTCGGAAGAAATCTGTGTGTCCTCCCATCCTTCTCCAGAGTATATGTGTTCATTCTCCCATCATGAACCACATTTCAGTCATACTGCCATGGTCTACCCAATAATACATGACAGACATCCATGGGAATAACATCACATAGGAACTTATCCCTATATTCACCCATTTTGAATTCAACTAAACATTGTTTAGTAACGGTCACCTGATGTCCTTTTTGTAGCCATGATACTTTATATGGACTCGGCTGATCAGTCATATCCATCTCTAATTTCTCCACCATCTCGTTTGAAACGAGATTGTTGGTACTTCCGCTATCCACAATGACCTTGCATTTCCAACCCTTAGTCTTGCACGTGGTCCTGAACAGTCTAGTTCTCTGAGCTGTGTCCTCCACCTCTTTCTCAGGCGTCAAAAGAACCTTGTGCACCGTCAGCGACCTCCCACTTCCGGTGTCTTCATTCTCAACATCACGCCTTTGCGCCTCAGCGATGTGAGCTTCTCCTCTGTCCATCTTCTTCTCTAGACACTCGAATGACCTATGCCCATTCTTCCCACATGTAAAACATGTGATTACTCCTCCTCTCCCTCTACCTCGACCTCTAGTACGAGGAAGAGTGTTTGCATCAGCATAATCCCCTCGCTGATCATTATGTTGCCTTCTCATCTCAACATATGGCTGTCTTTGTGAGGTTCTGCCTCTCTCAACCTTACCTTGAGGTTTCTTCCATTCCTCCTTGGGCTTCTGAGTTCTTTCTTGGGAATTTGTCTTGCCTCTGGGCTGACTTCTGCCTCGCCCTCGCTGACCTTGCTTACGGCTCAGCTTCTCCTCGACTTTCAGAGCCATCTGATAAGCATCCTCAACTGTCCCGATAGTTGCCATGCTTAACTCATCCTGAATGTCATACCTTAGACCATTCAGATATCTGGCTACCTTCTCATCATCGCTCTCCCGATGACCTGCTTGAATATTGAGCTTGTAAAACTCTTCGGTGTACTCCTTCACCATCATCAACTTCTGTCTCAGGTTTTGCATTCGCCTGAATAATGTGATCTGATAATCTTTGGGGATGAATTTTGCTTTCATCTTAGCAATCATTCTATCCCAGCTTTTAATCTTCTTCTTTCCCTTGCAGCGTCTGTCAGCTTGTAGCTCGTCCCACCACAATGCTGCATGTCCTTTCAAGTGCATAACAACGTGCTTGACCTTCTTGTCCTCTTCGATGTCCTCATAATCAAAGTAGGTGTCAAGAGATCTGATCCAGTCCAGCAACTCTTCTACATCCAGACTTCCTTCATAAGCTGGAATATCCATTTTGGTCTTGGAACTCATCCTGGCGATAGCTTTTATCAATCGCTCCATTGACGCATCCTCTGCTGTGACCTCTTCTGTATGTCCAGCTTCCTCTTCAACTTCGGAATCGCTAAGATCCCCAACACCAGCCCCGCGTCTTTGTGTTGTCTCCTTCTCCTCAAGCCTTGCTCGAAGATCTCTCATCTACCGCTCCATTTCTGGATTTCCTGCCAGCCTACCTCTTCTTCGCGCATCCCTGTCTTCTCGATCAGGCGATTGCCTTTCTCTTCTCGGCGGCATGATGAATTCTCTTCTCCTTCTCTGCTACAGAAAGCAAAGATATTCCCGCTCTAATACCACTCTGGTGCAGACGCTTACTCGCAATGCAACACGCACGTCCGCTATCACCAGGACCTTTTCTTCCCTCAGGCCCGAAGAACATCAACGGTTCTCCTGATCCCCTTATCGGGAATCCTGCGTACCCACAGGAACTCTTCGGTGCGATCCTCCCCTTCGCAACTTATCGGAGGATCGGAACTTGTGGCCTCACAAGTTCAACAGTCGTGCGTTACCTCCTTCGAATCCCCGAGACCCGAGACGTGTCAGTCAACGCTGACTTTCTTCCTCTTCTATCGGGACTTCCGCTGCCTAATCTTCCTCTCCTTTCTCCCGATGTCCCGATATGCCAATACACAAGTAGAGCTCACGCTCCTCGTGATACTCAACACCTCTGCTCCCCTGAGATTCGAACTTCTTCCACTCCTGCACTGTAGCCTCCCTGCTACTCCAAGATATCCAATGATCCACGGTAACTCGCGGATTCCCCACGAAGAATACTGACCGTCCACTTTCCTCCTTGCACTATTCACGAACAAAAGGTGTCTCTCCGCGAGACTCGTTCGCCAACCTACGACTCACCTGTTCCACCTTCCCACGCAACTTGGCTCCACTGCCCTTCAAAAACTTTGAAGGCCTATCTCTCCTGAGCTTCATGACTTCAAAATCCCTCCAGGAAGAAATTCTTGCACGCACTCCTTGCGGAAAATCTTCAACCATGCTAAGTGTTGAAGTCTTTCGATCCTACGCACTCCTGCAGCAGAAATCCTTCAATCCCTGTTCTCATAATCGCAATTTCAAGTCTTCGTCCAACCTGTGTACGCCTTGCACGACTTCAGTGTCAAATCTACACTTCTGAGAGCTTAGAACAAAAGTTATCTCTACTGGAACCCTGCAGTCACGCACTCCTTGTGGACAAATTCAACTTCACTCCTTGCAGGAATTCTCTGGTTCAAGATAGAGAAACAATTGGAACTAACTCCTTATTCTCCTAGACTTCACTTTAACCATGAAATCACATACATAGCATATAAAAGCAAATGTATGACAGGAAACAAACAGCCATGAGCATAACATCAACAATACCTAGAGAGTTACACGACCATGGAATTGAATCAAAGCTTTCTATTAATTTAATATATGTACATGGAAGTTCTTCATACACTTCTCTGCTCTGCTCTTCACTTCTGAATGCTTGATAATGTTACAATGTACAAAGGAGGGTGTCTATATCCCATTTCCCTGTCGAATTCTAAAGCTATCAAATCTACAATTAATTTCCTATCTAATAGCATTAGCATCTATTAAATTCCTTATCTACCTAAGGACATGAGCTATCCGCTCAAGGTCCATTACAATGTACAAGTGCGCTTCATTAAATCAACACATTAATGTTGGGCGCAACAATATCAAGGTGGTTCAAAATTTGTGATGGCGTTGTCCAGTTGTCTTCTGCTTCACACTGGCTCGCTTGATGAGTTGTTGATGCTCCTGCATCACTTGCTCAGGAGGCCTTTTCCATTTCCCTATGCAGACTTGAAGTCCCCTTTTCTAGTTACTAGAGCTAAAAAACATATTTTTTCCACATATACGCACCATAACAACTATACGCCATGTGTATATGCAGGTTGCACCATTACAGCCCGTGTACATCATGTTTTGTGCTCAAAATTAAAAAATGGTGTCAGGTTTCCATGTCACATCACAGGATCCATGATCCTTGACCTTCCATATATTGGAAACATTCGGACTCAGCCCTTTAGTTCCATTTGAAGGCTATAAATGGGCCTTATCCAAGCTATGGAGAGGAGGAGAAGAATTCAACTTTGAGAGAAAAGTTACTCTGGAGAAATTATTCACTTCATATTGAGTCTGCATCCCTTTGTCCTTTTAAGTCTGAACACATTGTTCATCTTCCAAGCTCTTCCCTATTTAATGGAGAACCTCATTGTCTCTCTTGTATGAGCTTGCCTTTAGTGGAGGATTGAATTGGTGGAGGCTCAGCTGGAAGGGACATAGTTTCTTGGTTTCAAACGTGCCGACACGGAAGTTTGTCATTCATACACTTCTTTTGATTACATTTTAATAGAAATACTATTTTCTCGTCCAATTAATGTCTTGCAAATATTTGAATTGTTATTCCATGGGCATATTTGTTATGAATATTGATGGATTATGCTATTGTATGTGCTAACTTTATATATTATCATCATATGCTTGTGTATATTGGTTGTTGAAGACAAGTTGCAGGTGTATTGCTTTGAGTCAAGTGCTCAACGATGAACTTCATCGAATGTCTAGACAAGGTAGGCTATTTATCTTGTCTTGTTAGCATGTTTATTTATATAAAATACTTGAGATTATAGTTGATTTCTTATTTCTTATTATTGTAGTTCACCCCATACCATAGAGTGATTTTCCTTGTAACAACCTTCTTAAAAGAAAGTAAGACTTCATTTTATACAAAATAATGTGATAAATAACATTTATGTTTAAAAAGAAAAAAGAAAAAAAATATTTAAACCAATAATAAATCAAACATACAATTTTAACTTTAACTTATAAAGAGTTATATTAAAGAGTTATATAATTGTATAATTATAAATATCAAATTTCAATTTTAATTTATAATAATATTATAAAAAAATAAAAAACTATTAAAATAAATATATATATAAAAACATCAACATAAACAATTATATAATAAAGTGTTCATATATATATATGACAAATGAATGACCCTTCTAAAGATTATATCATAACCAAAAATAAAATCAAAATGATGTTTTTTCCTTATTAATAACTCTTATGCTCTTATAAATATTTTCTTATGTTCTTATAAATATTTTCATAACTAAAGTAATATCAAATTGATATTCTTCTTTAAACTTTAAAAAATAATAATAAATAATTATAATTATAAAATAAATTAATATTTAAAAAATATTAATTTTAATATTTATATTAATATTAAGAAAAGATAGAGATTGGATTTCCTAACTTTGATATCAAGTTTTTTATAACAAATTCATTATATATAAAAAAAAACATATAAAATTTATTAATTTATAAATTATTTTAAATAACAAACTAATTATGTATGAAAAAAAAAAACATATAAACTTTATTAATTTATTCATTTTTTTAATAATTATTTTGCGATATACCAAAACATATAAAATTTATTAATTCATAAATTGTTTTAAATAACAAACTAATTATGAAAAAAAAAAACATATAAGCTTTATTAATTCATTATTTTTTTTAATAATTATTTTGCATGGTATATAGTATAATTTTAATAATAGAAAACATATACAATTTTGTAAGATAAGGCAGGACTCTCTTTAATAATAACATATAACCATATATGTGTCAAACTGATTAAATATATAAAATAAAATGATAATAATCATTTTAAAAATAATTTATTTTTATTAAATTAAAACATTAACCATCTTCTCACATCAATAATATTTATATGTAGTGATACAAATATATATTGTATAATTTTAATAATAGAAAACATATACAACTCTTATGAAATAAGGCATGACTCTCTTTAATAGTAACATATAATCATATGTGTCAAACTAATTAAATATATAAAATAAAATGATAATAATCATTTTAAAAATAATTTATTTTTATTAAATTAAAATATTAACCATCCTCTCACATCAATAATACTTATATGTAGTGACACAAACACTTATATGTAGTTATTCAAACAGATTTTGTTATATTATGGCAATATGGTAAATAATAAAATTGAAGATAGGTAAGACTTAGAATTTGGATCTAATCTCCCTATACCTAGTTGGTCTTGTGTCGAACCCATACTGATTTGTTGTAACTTTTTAATGTTGATTTGTTCACCTCATACTCTAAGTCAAAGTTGATATGCATTTTTTCGAGAAACTAAAGAAAAATATCTTGATTACTGTGTAAAGTGATTTGTTGCAAATCATGTGTTATCAATCCATTGTTTCTAATAAATGGCCTCATGGGTGAATCAACTCAATGAAAATTAGTCTTCTATTCTATCATTTATAAGAGGTGGTTCACTTTTAAGATTTAAAAAAAATCCAAAATAATATATTTTATATTTTTATTCTTTAATATATTTTATATATTTTATTCTTTAACTTAAGTATGAAATTCGTCTTCTATCATCTATAAAAGGGTGTTCACTTTTTAGGGTAGAGAAAAATCCAAAACAGTATGATTTTATTTTTTATTTTTAAACCTAAGCGTAAGTTAATCCATTGACATATTGTTTTTTTCTTTGTAGACAAATCAAACACCATTGACATATTGTTTGTTCTTTGTAAACAAATCAAACAATTAATGTTATGCTTGATCAGATGATGCTAAGTGTAAGTTAATCCATTGGCATATTGTTTGTTCTTTGTAGACAAATCAAACAATTAACCTTATGCTTATCAACTGATGCAATAATAGTGTATAAGGAATTAACACTTGAAATGGGTCGACTCTCTTTGAACATGTTAACCAACAATATTAAATAAGCTACCTTATTATGAATTTTTAGTGTTAAGGGGAAGAGGTGAGATAAGTGAGTGACATGTGTGATTAAGAGTGATTTCCATTTCGTAAATATAGTTTTGTTAAATGTTAGGTTTTTTTTTGGTTTTTCTTACGATAATATGGATTGTGGAGGTTATTTTTGTTTAGAATATGTGAATGGTGTTATGTTTTATTGGAACAATTTAAAAAAAAACATTAATTTTAGTTTAATAATAATTTGAAAAGAATAAAATATTAATAAGAAAGATATGAAAAACATTAATTTTAGTTTAATAATAATTTGAAAAGAATAAAATATTAATAAGGAAGATATGATTGTATCAATAAAAGTTATATGTATTTTACAACTTAGTATGAGGGAGATGTGTAATGCCATAAATGCTTAATGTTCATGGGATAAGTGGCATAAGTCGAATTAGTATAATATTTTAAATTTTATTATTTAAATAATGGTGAGGTATGGATGATATGTGTAACACCCTTACTTATAAATCAAAATATAAAAGAAAATAAAGAAAATAACACCAAACATTAGTACACACATACCATTGTAGTTTTACCTTAACTCTAATATTTTAAGTAATAAGATATTTGCATCATAATTTATTTTTAATCCCTTTCCATGGTTAATAGATTTATCTTAAATCTTTTAAGTAATAAGATATTTGCATCATAATTTATTTTTAATCCCTCTCCATGCTTAATAGATATGAAGTTAAAATAAATCTATGTTAATATGCTAGATGTTGTAAATCTAGATAATAGATATCTCCATTGTAAAACTAGAAAAAACATATATCCACCTTACAAATTAACATAAATGAACACCTATCAAATATTGGAATTAAAATTAGTTTAAAGAATACATATATATACTTCACAAGTTAACATAAATAACCGCTTATCAAATTTTACAATTCAAAATAATCTCTATCTTAATAACCTTGAGGTGAGGTGCATTTGATCTAGATGGATATCGGTGGCCACCCACCTATTCCAAGTAGCTCAAAACATTTTTTTGGCAATTTATTATTTTTAGCAGTTTTTGGGGTTCTAAACTTTCGGGGCCATTTTGAGAGCCTAAACGATGTTTTTTTCATGATTGGGAACCTCATTGATAATAAAAATCTTTGACTGAGTTCCCAAAATGAAGTTCCTCGCCGATACCTTTCCAACAAGCTATCGTGCACCCCAAACGAAGATCGTATGCCAAAGTTACATCCTTTGAAAGTTAATGCACTAAACTACCCAAAACATGGTCCACAAAATTGTTGGGTTTTCATCTTCCGGGGTTAGGGTTTTGGATTTTCTTTATGTTAAAAATGTCTTTGGAGCCTCATTGTAACAATATTCTTCTTGCGAATAAGCATAGCCATCACATCTCTTCTCAGAGATAAGTTGTCACCATTCTAATGAGTCTTTCACTCTGTATTTCTACAGTTATGTACATTTCGCTCATTAATAGAAATTGCGTATTATTGTATCTCTATGTTTATGGTTATATCTCTGTTATATTATTGGATATATGATATATCTTTGTACATTTCTTTATTATATCTTTGCTCTCATTTCGTGCCGAAAATAATCCAGATCAGTGGTATCAGAGCTGGCTACTCTTGATGGCTTTTCAGTGCATGTCCCCGACGAGGTCCGAGTATAGCAAGTTGGGTCTCGAGCTTGTATCTCTTAAGGACAATTTATCTTGCATGCCCAAGAAACCCTCCATGGCGAAAGAAAAGAAAAATGACGAAGCATAAGATTATATTAATCTGTTGTTTGAGCAAGCTCTCACATGACAGAGGGATGAAATGATGGAGATTTTTTCCCACATCCTTCAACACCTGTCGATAACAGTAGGCACGTTTTCATCAAGTGGCCACTTTAGAAGTACCTCTCCTTTCAAGGTACAAGTTAATTTTGATATTCTCGTATTTGAAGGTGAGATAGATGTGGATGCCCTAGAAAAATGGTTAAATCTAGTAGAAGGTCATTTCTTTGTTCACAATTTTTTCAATAGGGAAAATATCACCTTCACACTCCTTAAGGATCTCCCCCATGTCAAACATTGGTGGGAAACTTATTGGGAGAAAAGTTCAACAGAGGAGTTTGGAATATATGGGGCCGAGCCCACTTGGGATTGTTTTGTGGATGCAGTCAAGGAACAATATTATCTTGTTAGTAACTATGATAACCAGTACATGAGATGGACCACACTGCGACAAGAGAGAGGCCAAACAGTGTCAAAGTTCACAAATACTTTCCATACCTTGTGCACCAAGCTGAGTATCAAAGACTCTTGGCGACATCTAGTTCTGAAATACCACGGGGCTCTACATAGGTACATCCAAACCGAAATGGATTTTCTGGACATCTCATCACTAGGAGTTACCTATTGGTATGTTGTCAAAATTGAGTAGAAATTTAGGCACCAGAACAAACGAGAGTTTCGGTTCTACAAATCTGCAACAATGAAAGTATGGTAAATGTGACCCTAACAACCAACCTCTAGAAAACCAATTCAAACCACAGGAAAATAAGGGTAATGGAAAGATGAAGGACACTAAAAAGTGGTGCGATTTCCACAAAATACCCTAGCACAACACTGACGAATGTCATTCAAAACAATAATTGGTGGCTGAGATCAAAGAAAATGAGTCGAACCCTGATTTAGAATCTAATTTAGAAAATTATGGGAGAAGAAAAATCATCGGCGTTGACCCAACTGCTATTATTGCGACCACAACAATTCATCCAGAAGAATGAGTAGATCCTGAAGAGGGGGAGCGCCTTTTTCATTCACAGATGTGGGTGAAGGGGAGCCCATTGTATTTTATTGTTGATAGAAGAAGCCAGAAGAACCTCATCTTAGTAGAGGTTGTCAAACAATTGGAATTGAAGACAACACCACACCTGCAACCATACAAGATCAGGTGGCTTGGCCAAGGATGAGATCTTTGTGTCAGCCAACAGTGTCGATTGTCATACGACATCCAACCATTTAAGGATGAGGTATTATGTAATGTTTCCCCGCTAGATGTATATGATATTTTGGTCCATCCATATATGTGGAAGCTCCATGCTATTTATGAGTCTCTACCCTGCAGTGTCATTGTGACTCTGGGGGGTCATCTCTACAGAATACCAGAGGTATTTCTGACTATTGTCCCACCAAAACAGTGCCAGAAGGTGATCTCTCATACTACAAAATTCAGACTCTTCACAATTTGTTCAAAATATGAACAAAATGACACTGCAACCACTACAGCCTTGGCCCAAGATCTTTCTATCCAACTAAAGCAGATTGCAGAAGAGAAAGAATATATCATTTCTTCACCTACAAGGGTGTCTACACACTGCACAGTCAAGCCAAGATACAATAGGTAGGTTGAACGGATTCAACCCCACCAGCAATAGGTTTGTGATAGCCTTCAACAAGCTGAGCATCGCAACTTCTCGAGCAAGGCAATTAGCTCACCAAGATTCAGATTCAACAAATGCTTTCCCCTCTCCCTCGGTAACCCAACACAATGGATACCATTGATTCCTAAGGAGGGAGGATTGATTCAGGTGGATATTGGTTTCCATCCACCTATTCCAACTTGTTCAAAACAATTTTTTGACAATTTACTATTTTTAGCAGTTTTTCGGGTCCTAAATTTTCAGGGCCATTTTGAGGGCTTAAACGATCGGACACCTCGATAAGATCCATAGGCTTTGATTGAGCCCCCAAAATGAAGCTTCTCGTCGATACCTTTCCAACGAGATATCATGCGCCCCAAACATAGATCATATGCCAAAGTTAAGCCCCCGGCAAGTTGATACACCAAACTACCTAAAACGGGGTCCACAAAACCGTTGGCTTTTCATCTTCCGAGGTTAGGGTTTTGGATTTTATTTATGTTAAAAAAGCCTTTGGAGCCTCATTGTAACAATCTTTTTCTTGCAAATGAATGTAGCCATCACATCTCTAGCGAGTCTTTGACTATGTATTTCTACAATTTTGTACATTTAACTCATCAATAAAAATTGTGTATTATTGTATCTCTATATTATATTATATCTCCACTCTCACTTGTGTCAATAATCATGTGAACCAATTAAATAATAGAGAAGGACTACATTTCAAAGACGTTGTAATTAACTTCAATGTAACCTATAAGTAATAATAGAAAACCATTGTAATTAACTTCAGTGTAATAATTGTATAATATAGCTAATAATAATATAATATATGATATGAATAATAAAAATGTAATTAATATAATTAATTAACAAATATTAAAATATAAAAAATTGTAATGTAACTTATAGCTAGGTAGTAATAGTAGAAAGCCATTGTAATTAACCTCATTGTAACCTATAGGTCGTAATAGTAGAAAGCCATTGTAATTAACCTCATTATAATCTATAGAGAGTAATAGTAGAGTATATGATATGAATAATGAAAAAGTAATTTATATTTAATGAAAGAATATTAATTATATTAAAATATTAAAAAAAAAGTGTAATCAAAATTAAAAAAAATTAAGATATAAAATAAGATTTAAAATGTAGAATATATGGTATGAATAATGAAAATGTAATTTCCATATAGTTAATAATGAATGTTAACAGCATTAAAATATAAAAAAGAAATAATAATGTATAATGAAAATTTAAAAATATCATGAAAATAAAATAACAAATAATATTATATTAAAAATAATTATATTAATATTAATAACAATTATAAATAAAACAAAAGATAACTCTCAAATAATAATAATAATTTATTTTTAAAATCAATGATGAGACTTTTTTAGTCCAGAAATTTGACTTGACTAATAAAGTTTATTAAGGTATACTGCCTAGTGAGAAAGGATGGGGAATGCTAAATATCAGTCATTGAAGTATTCGATATCTCATTTGTCTCTCTAAGAAAGTTAAGTGTTTTAGTCAGCTCTCAATCGAAAGCAATCTTCATAGGTCCGATAGATCACTCACGAAATCGTAACCTACATTAGAGAATTTACATGCCTCTAGGGTTTATATTGCGAAGGCATTGGTGATCAACACAACAGAAAATTTTCCCTTGAAGATGCGAGATGCAGTCCTTATGCATTTCGAGTTTGTATAATGACAAGAAAAATAATTTCATTGAGAAATAACAGGAAGATTCATGCAAAACAATCCAAGAAAAACAATTCAAGATATGAAAGATGAAAAAACGTAGAATTTGTTGAAAGTCGCACTAAATTGAATGGATTTCATTACATAGAATTGTTGAAAGTCACACTAAATTGAATGGATTTCATGAAGGCACTTTAAAGGCAGACTGACTGCAGTTATCATGCAACGCTATTTTTTTCAATGTGATAATACAGAACTTCACAGGTTTTCATCCTTGCAAATCTTGGCCAGGCATTGACACTCAGAAATAAGGTTTGTATAGATTCGAGCTATGCATATCTAGCGGAACTGTGATCACCGTTTACAATAATACCCTGTTAAGACTCGTTCATGTCACTGTCGCTAAGATGCATAGACGTGAGGGATCTGTTTATTAGGGTTTGTTCCTCAGGATAGTGTAAAACAACAATTATATCATCATAGGATGCGACGCTCAAATTCATTAATGTTCCAGAAAGAGAGCTCGAAGAATAAATTCAACACTCGGGTGCCCTTCATTAGTGTCGAAATAGGATGCACTTCCCATCTTGTCTGTCAAAGAGAACCCTGGTGCTGTATTTGTTCATTAATCCTACACTAACGAATATATATATATATATATATATGGAATTTCTTGATCCTCACTGCGTTAATAGTTTTAACTTAAACTATAACCATGATCTAGATCGTTTAATCAGGCGCTGTGCGAACTTTTCAAGAGAATGACATAACTAATACGCCGAAATGAATATAATATCAGATACATTTTGTTGTATGTGACAAAATAGAAAGCGTGCAATTGAAAGGAAGAACGTATTGGCATTGCTACATCAGCTCAATGATTGATCCATGGATTTTAGTCTACAGTCGCTTGAGAGAAAATTGAAACTGGCTATTATTGCTTGTTTAAAGTCTTCCATTATCAAGAGAGTTCTCAAAATCTGCATGAAATTCATATAAAGCACTTGAGTAGGGAGGAGAAGTCGAACCTGTGTAGTACATGAACATGAAATATCTCAAAATATCGTACTCGAAAAGCTGTTGCTACAGCACCAGAAGAAACACTGCCCGCTATGACCTGATTCCATAGATCCATTTGCTATCACAAGCGTTCAATGATATTACTCATTATGAAAGGCTCATGATTTTACAGGCTGGAGTTGGATAACATAGGTCTTTTTTGTAATTTTAGGTTGATGTATATTTAGATTTTATCAGCATAAATTTAACTCAATCCCAGATCTATTAAACATTTAGATGAATAAAAAGAAATATAAATAGTTAAGAGTACAGAATTATTGTAACAACTTATATGATATATTTATAGTAGAGATAGAAATTTGTATTATGCATTTATAGCCTAGATAGATGTCTATGTGTACAACCCTAATAAGCCAAATTGACACATCTGGTGGAGGTAGATGTGTCTGTACCTTGGTAAACGAAATTGACACATCTACTTGAACTGTTGATGCAACTAGCCATACTACCTGGACTCCACTGTAAATAGTAGAGGTATCTGAACTGTTGATGCAACTCCCTACTACCTGGACTGGACTGTAGATAATAGAGGTAAATGTGCAACTCCCTACTACCTGGACTGGACTGTTGATGCAACTCCCTACTACCTGGACTCCACTGTAAACTCCTGGACTGGACTGTTGATGCAACTCCCTACTACCTGGACTCCACTGTAAACTCTTGATGCAACTTCCTAGGACTGGACTGTAGATAACAGAGGTAAATGTGCAACTCCCTACTACCTGGAATGGACTGTAGATAATAGAGGTAAATGTGCATGTGTATAATCCTAATAAACCAAATTAACACATCTACCTGAACTGTTGATACAACTCCCTACTACTGAACTGTTGATACAACTCCCTACATAGGTTGTAGATGCACCTCCAGCTTGACAATATGTAGATGCACCTCCAGCTTGACAATAGAGGCCTCTGGTAGCCGGGGTAAATGGGTCTTTTCAAATAATAATGATCGTGAAAGCATAATATTATGTACTGTTCAAATATTAATGGTCTTCAAAGCATAATATTATGTACTTCTAGGTTGTGAAGTTCCGATATGCATATGATCTCCTCTTAGAATGTTCACAGATTCGAACTCTTAGAGTACATATTTGGACTTCAAAGACTTCACAAATGGTCGACTCAAATCATACAACCTTCAGCTCAACAACCTAGAGATGCATGCTAGACCAGGGTTAGATACAAGGCAATAATATTACAGACAGAAGGAAGAAGATATACCTTCATTAAGCCCGCAAGTTGGTGGTCCCTGGATCGCTCTATCCTTCTGCCTTCAAAAAGAGTTGTAATGGTAGGAATGAAGCCTGGTCCGAGATTTCTGGAGACCAAAACAGCCACCAAATAATCTTGAGCCAGGCTTCACTCCACACAGCACAGCTCTGGTGTCTCTGAGTATCAAAAGGCTCGATGATGCTGGTCTGTAGTTTATCATGATGTTCGGTAAGCTCCTTAATGGCCAGCACGATAATTTGATTATCAAGCTTGAAAAATTAAGTATACATGTTAGCCACTGCGCTGAAAGAAAAATGCTCCATAGTCAAAAGGGTTATTGAAGTCTTGAGATCTGAGTTGTCTGGATGCCCAAAGTTTTTTGGCAGAAACATGGCAGGGAATCATGCCAGTCTCAGTTCCACGCTGCAGAATGCCAGAGCAAGGAAGGGACAAATTCCCTGCCAGTCTCAGTTCCACGCTGCAGAATACCAGAGCAAGGAAGGGACAAGTCATGTGGGCAAGAGTACGTACCCCGCTTCTGAAAAGGGATTATTAATATCGCATGATATCCATCTCTTCTTCTGCAAGATCTTTCATTTTCCCAAGGCCTTCAGAGTACTGTCCTCTCTCCTGATCTTGGCATGTGATCCCCTTTCAGACATTGGGAAGCAGAACGGCCTTCAATCACTTTTCTCTGAATTCATTCTTAGACAATCTGGACTAATTTCTCAAGAAATGCTACCCTGCTCCATCTGTGGATTGGAGAGACCAGGAAACATAAAACACATTGGACGTTCTCTTGGCCAAAGCAAGCAGTGCACTCTATCTGAATGGGGTCACCCGACACGGTCTGTGTCATATATAGAAAAAGATATGTAAAGCTGTCTTGTGCTTATCGCCCATAATTCAT
>JASDQU010242121.1:116973-129241 GCA_032191745.1 Picea mariana
AGGAAAAATCATATTGGAGCCTGAATCCATCACTGACACAAGAATTCGCCAACTGAGGAATAGATCCATTTCAGAGTATCTCATTAAATGGAGGAAACTAACAGCTGAAGATTCCACTTGGGAAGATGAGTCTTTTATACAGAAGCATCCAGAGTTACTCAAGCGTTGTGGACAACACTTGTCTCAAGGGGAGGTTCATGTTAAGCCCTACTATTGGCTCATTACCCCTTAATTGGGGCATATTATATTAGTAATGCTATTTTATTTATGTCGGCTTTAGGCCATTAGTTGTAATTTAGATTAGTAATGTTATTTTAATTATGTCAGCTTTAGGCCATTATTTGTAATTATTCCTCCTAGTCTCCTATATATACGAAGGAGACATTTTCATTTTGAATCATCTTGTACTTGAAAATTTAAGTGGGGTAAAAGGAGGTTGCCCCCTCGAAGAGGCTTATTATCTGAAATTATCTCTTTTTCAAGGCGTTGAGTACTTTTCCTGAGGTTTTTCTATGCTATATTGATGTTTGGTTCTTAACACTTAGTTTGTTGTTATCTAACTTTTATGTGTAAGTTTATGTTTCATTTATGTTTCTTTTTTTTCATATAAAATCACTAAAATTTCACCGTTTTCTTGTAAGGATACAATCCAGTCACCTATTTTGCTTCTCTTAAGCGGTTGGGGACCATCTAAAGACCTGTTTGAGGCAAAGGGGCAAGTAGGACAGTGAAGAAAAAACATCAGATCTGATCGGTAAATCCACCCATTCACACTCATTTTCACCTTGAATTCACTTGCACTCATTCTAAAAATTTTTGCACACGTACCCATGTCAATATGCTTTGCTTGTGTAGATAGGTTGACTAGTTTTTTTACAAATTTCTATTTATAAAAACTATTTTTCCCTTTGTAAATAATCATCATTGTTTCAAATTTCATTAAGTAAACTTCTAATCCCCATATAAGGAATCAATTGGGGCTTTCATGCATATGTCGGTTTTGTCGCTCACAAAGAGCCTCAACCCATTCCATTGGGTTGAATGGTATAATTTTTTACTTGTAATTGGTTGATAGTGTCTTTATTCATTATATATTTTCTCATATACTAATCTATAGGTGGATTCCCCTAAAATGGCCACGCAAAAGCAACAAGCTAAAACATTCAAAAAACCATAAAAAAAAAACCACGAAAACAAAGTAGGGGTCCAACCCATACACATTTAAAATAAAACTTATATTATTTAGCTATATGCATACACATACTATTTAGCTATGGCGTATATGTCACATACTTATTTACTTATTTTTGTATAAATCTTTAGATAGATTTCAATTTATTGACCAGGAGGCATGCTTGCGAAAGCGAGACGTCACCTCGTCATGTGGATGGCTTAGCCCTTTCTTTCAAGAAATTTCAATTTTACAGAATACTAAGTGTCAAAGCCAATGAGTCTTCATCAGGATCCCCTTGGAATTTGTCTAGTTAGTATAAATTGAGTGGTATTTCCTTAGTATCACATGGTTAAGGAGTTGAATAGCTCAACTTGGTTAGGATACTACACTACTTGGGTAAGCTCAACAAAAACTCCCTTTGGGGGGGGTCCTAAGCCTCTTCATTTTCGCAGGTATCCTTCTTCCATCCAAGTGGATTTAAGAGAATGAAAGCACAAGTGATGAGAAGTGGCTAATCCCTGCTTCTCTGAACTATATGGGGCAATCTTCAACCTGACCGCCGTGGTCTACTAAGACTACTCTCCTTATACTGGTTGGAAAATTTCTGGGATAATAGGTGTTTTCTTGATCGAGATAACCTTTAAAATGGTTTGGTGGCCAATGCATGTGTTAATAAATTAAAAATTCACAAATAAAATAAAGTTTAAAGTCAAACCTTTTTTAAGTCCACCCTTCATCCATGAATAGAAATTTCATTTGTAAATACTCTCCTAAACATAGTTGTAACAACTTGTAAAAAGGTTGTCGATCTTCATTTAATGCCCCCCTTTTGATTTGACAATTTTCCAGGATCATTTCCTGGGTCACCCTGAGGAGTACCAAGCCATTATGGGCTTGTTTCCCTATCTTAAAAGCTTTGAAAAAATTATTGTATATAATTTACAGCCATCTGAAAATACTTGGTTGTAGATTTTAAACTCACTTTTCACCCTTATTTTTCACTTTTTTCACTTGAGGCATTCACTGGTCTATTGTACATGATCATGGTTTACCTCAGGAACCCATTCTAGGCCATTTTCCAAGGCTTTAAGTGAATGAACATATCATTGTTCATTTTTTTTAGTTTTTTTTCCTAAAAATCAACGAACGTTTTTTCATCCCATTGTCCATAGTTTTCACCCTTGGGCCATTTCGGCCATCCAAGAAGCTAAGGGAGGACAACACCTAGAGTGGGTGGTCCTAAGAAATAATTATTATAATCCTTTCACCTCTCATTTTTCCCCTTCTTTACTTCCTCAGGTGAAAGACCATCTAAGGTGCGGGTAGTCTTTGCCTCGTGCCGAACTATCAAAGAGGCTATAACCAACTTCACACCCATATAGGTTAGATCTGTCCCAATGGATGGTTTTTTCTTATAACAATGGGTTCTGCACTTCTGGGGCTATCTTGAAGCCCTACATAAAATATAGGTGGGTATTGGTGGCCTCCCACATATTCCAACTGACTTATTTTGGAAGTTTTCATGTCAGTACACCTTTTTGTACTTCTAGGGCCATTTTGGGGCCCTAAACAATGTTTTTTTTGTTTTGCCATAGTCAAACTATAGATGGAGTCAATTTTTGACAACATAATGTGTATTTCTCGAAAATACATTTCCAATGGGCTATCACATTCATAAAATGGAGGTCGTATGCAAAATTTACGACCTCGGGAAGTTGAGGTACCAACTTACCCATCGGGGCCCACATAAATTTTGGCGTTTCATCTCCTAGGGTTAGGTTTTTGGATGTCTTAGGTTTTGAAATTCATGAGTAATGTTAAAAAGGTCTTTGGAGTCTCATTGTAATCATTATTCTCATACAGATGCGTGTAGCAGCCACATCCCTTATCAAAGATAACTACCACCATTCAAGCAAGTTGTTTTCAGTTCTGTAGTTTTACAGTTTCAACCTATTTTCTTTATTCAATAAAATTTATTGTTCACTAGATATATGTTGTTGTTCTCTGCACCTCTTTGTTATTGTATTCAATATGTTATTCATTGTGTTCCTCTCATAAATCCAGATCAGTGGTATGAGAGTGGTCTGCTCTTCATTTGTTTTTCTTCGTGCATGTCCCCGACAAGATCTGGGTACAAGAAGTTGGGACTTGAATCAGTCGATCCTTTGTAAGATAAGTCATGTTGAGCCCAAAAAAAAATCATTGGGGATGAGAATAAATATGATGGAGCAAGAGATCCTTTTAAAATGTTTCTCGATGAAGCCCTTGTGCGGCGAATGAACGAAATGATGGACAACTTTGCACATATCCTTCGACAACTTCTCGCAGGAGACACATCTTCATCAAGAGACCATGCAACCCCCTTCAAGGTACAAGTAAATTTTGATATTCTATTATTTGAAGGACTGATAGATGCGGATGTTGTAGATAAATGGATGAATCTACTCGAAGGGTATTTTTCGGACCACAATTTTTCCAATAGGGAAAATATTACTTTTTCACTTCTCAAGGCCGTCCCCCATGTTAAGGATTGGTGGGATACTTACTCTAAGCAAAGGGCCACAAAGGAATCTACAATATTTGTGGTCACCCCCACATGGGATTTCTTCATGGATTTCATTAAAGAACAATACTACCATGTTGGAAGATACAAGGATCAATACACAAGATGGACCATGCTGCATCAGGAAGGGACCAGAAAGTACCATATTTTACCAATATTTTCCATACTCTACACACCAAATTAGGTATCAAAGACTTTGAATGAAATATGGTGCTCAAATATCGTAGTTGTTTGCATAGATACATTCAAACAAAAATGGAGTTTCTAGACATCACATCATTACGTGCGTCTTATAGATATGTTGTCAAGATCGAGCAAAAATTTATGCAGAAGAGGTGAGAGTTTGGATATGAAAACTCCTCATAGTTGAAGCAAGGAAAATGCGACCCCAACCCAAAAAAAAGGGACAGAGAAAATATGGCCACTCTTAGGACAACCAGTTCAAGAAACCACCCAAGAAGGGTAATGAGAAGTCAAAAATGGACATGGGAAAGTGGTGTGAATATGATAAAATCCCTTGGCACAACACCGAAGAATGTCGTGCCAAGCAGTCACTTGTGGCCGAGATGAAATATTCTGAGTCAGAGGAAGATTTTGACTTCGAATTAAATCCAGAAGGAGGGAAGCATATTATCGATTCCAAACCCAGTGCCATTGTCTCTACCACCAAATTCCATCCAGGTGAACCAGAAGAACCAAAGGAATGGGAACACCTCTTTCACTCACATATGTGGGTAAAGGGGGCTCTGCTTCATTTCGTTGTTGATAGCGGCAGTCAGTTGAACTTGATCATAGTATAGGTCATCAAGCAAATGGACTTGCCAATGAAATTCCACCTGCATCCCTACACTATCGATTGGCTTGACCAAGGAAGAGATCTCTATGCCATCCAACAATGTCATCTGCCCTATGACATCAATCCCTTCAAAGATGAGGTATTGTGTTATATTTCTCCCCTTGAAGTTTGTGATGTTATTTTAGGCCAACCATATTTGTGTAAGTGACATATTGTGTATGAGTCTATACCCTGCAGTGTTATTATTAATTTGGGTAGACAATTGTATAGGATACCATAGGTAGTGTTGCCTACCGATATTTATTTAATCTTTGCTGAGAAATGCAGTAAGGCAATTTCACAGATTGAGAAGTTTGTCTTCTTTGTGAACCATGCTCAAAGTAAGAAGAAGGTCGTCGCCACTTCCGTGACCTCTACACAAAGTCTATCTTTGCAGTAGAAGCAAGTGGACAATATTGTGGAAGAGTACAGAGACATCTTCTCCTCACCCACTGGGGTACTGACGCACTACCAATTCAAGCATCCAATTGATCTAACCCTTGATGCACCTCTACCCAATGGATCATTCTATCATCTCTCGTTGATGGAAAATGATGAAATCAAGCATCAGATCCAAGAGATACTTCAAAAGGGGAACATCATACCCAACTCCTCCCCTTTTGGAAGCCCGATTTGTACTGGTGCAGAAGAAATATGGGACCTGGCGGCTCTGTATTGATTACATATCATTAAAAAAAATCACAGTTAGGAACCGATACCCAATTCCCCGAATTGATGGCATTCTTGACCAACTCAAGGGGGAAAATTTCTTCAGCAAGATTGACCTAATGTTTGGCTACTAGTAGGTTCCCATTGAACTGAATGATGTATGGAAGACAACTTTCAAATCTAAATAAGGTCTCTTAGAATGGATGGTCATGCCCTTTGGCTTAACAAATGAACCAAAAACTTTCATGAGGTTAATGGATGATGTATTGAGACCCTTCAACAAATATTTTGTGGTGGTATATCTGGATGACATCCTCATCTTCAGTAAAACTTGGGAGGAGCACATGCAGCATATTCATCATTTTTTTGGGACTCTGTGGCAGCACAAGCTATATTCCAACTTGGAAAAATTCTCCTTTGGCATGAACAGGGTCCAGTACTTGGGATACATTTTTTATGAGCATGTGATACATGTGGATCAAACTAAGATCTAAGTCATCCTTAATTGGCTAGCCCCAACCACACTAACCAATCTTCATAGCTTCTTGGTAATTTCCAACTTCTACTGATGGTTTGTGTTTGGATTATCCCATATGGCATGGGCCCTCAACCGAGTGACCACAAGTGGTGGAAAGGACATGTTCTCATGGGGTAAGGAACATTAACAAGCATTTGATGATCTGAAGCATCGCTTGTGCTCATCTCCAGTACTCTCCTTACCCGATATGCAACAACCATTTGAGATTGAGACTGATGCATCCGACTATGTTGTAGGCGCATTTCTCACTCAACACAGTCATCCAGTAGTATACCATAATGAGACACTCTGAAATACTGTCTGGAAATACCCCACCTATGACAAGGAAATGTATTCTATTGTGAAATCTTGTCGTCAATGGAAACATTACATTATGGTAAAGGAGACAATAATCCACACTAATCACAAGCCTTTGCAATTCATACAAACATAGGGGAAGTTGCAGAACGACTGCCATCAAAAGTGGTCCACATACCTGTAGCAGTTCCATATCAACATCAAGTATAAGACATGGAGCACAAATCATGTCACTGACTACCTCAGACAACCTCCCATTGCTGCACTCACCATCGTGCTCCATTCCTATGGGCATGAGGTATATGAGTGGCCCCAACTTTATCAGCGAGATCCTGATTTCGCCACCACCTATCATATCTTGGGTACATGTGAAAATGTCACCCATTTTCACATTCAGGATGGATTTTTATGCCATCTGGGCCACCTCTGTGTTCCCACAAGAAAGTGTGCAAAATTGATTTGGGAGGCTCACTACAGTCAAATGGCAGGACGTTTTGGTGTGGAGAAAACTATGGCCATTCTATAGAAACATTTTTATTGGCCAAATATTTGACAGGAGATCAACAAGTATATCATATTTTACACTGCCTGTGCCATTGCCAAGCCAGACATCAAGAAGAAAGACTTATACACCCCTCTTCCTACTCCCGAGAGGCCTTGGGAATCCATCTCAATGGATTACATGTATGTCCTTATGTCCACCAAGTAAGGAAATGATTGTGTATTTGTGGTGGTTGATCGATTTTCGAAGATGGCCATTCTCACAGCCTGCAAAAAGAGGATCACAACGGAAGATACTACCAATCGCTTCTTCGAACAAGTGCGGGTCCTTTTTGGGATATCACATACCATCATATTAGATCGGGACATCAGGTTCCTCAGCACATTTTGGTCAAGTATCTGGTCACTATTGGATACCAAGCTCACTAAATCCACTGTCTTCCACCCTCAAACCGATGGCTAGACAGAGGTCGCCAATCAAATGATTTTGCACATCATGCACATGTATAACTCTAATAATCCACGTACATTGGATGCGAGTCTTTTGTGTGTTCAACATAGCGACAACAAGGCTCTCCATAGCTCCACCGACCATAGCCCATTTCAGGTGGGACTGGGATTCCAACCCTTGGGTCCCATTGATGTTACACTACCTATTGCAACCACACAAGCATAATCTTACCATGTTTAGTCTGAGGCCGACAAAGCCACCAGATCCATTGAGAGGATTCAACACATCCACCAACAATTCCATGAGATTTTGTAGAAATCCTATGCTAAGTATAAGCAGTTCCACGATCAACATTGGACACCGCACAAGTTTCAAGTGGGAGATAAGGTCTAGTTATGTTTGCAGAAAGAGCATATTAAAAATCCCCATCAGAAGCTTTGTCCACTTCACTATGGGCCTTACACTATCACCAAGGTTGTGGGTGACAATGCTTTTGACTCTCAACACTCCCCCCTTCTTTGGCTTGCACCTAGCGTTCAATGTGGACCTCCTCCGACCATATTTTACACTATTATTGGACACCTAGGAGATCGCAAAAAAGTTGAAACCAAAAAATATCAACCCTAACTGCATGGAACATGAATCCACTGATCAGATAGTGGACACATAGTTCAAGTTCACTTGTCAGCAGAAAATCCAACTTTATCGAGTTATCAAGGCAGGGCAGCTCCTGCACCAAGGCAACTGGCTCACCCAGGGCTAAATTCAACAAAAATTTCCTCACATGATGGGGGAACTCAACACAATGGAGACCATTTATTCCTAAGGGGGGAGGACTAATCCAGGTGGATCTTGGTGGCCACCAACCTATTTAAACTAGCTCCTCTTGACAATTTTTAGTTTGGCATGTTTCTCTATAATGATGAAAATTATTTTTAATTGTGGGTTCTCCACTTCTGAGGCTATCTTAAAGCCCTACACAACATCTAGGTGGATATTGGTGGCCTCCCACCTATTCCAACTGGCTTATTTTGGATTTTTTCATGTCAATACATCTTTTTGTACTTCCAGGGCCATTTTGTGATCTTAAACAATCTTTTTTTTGGCTTGCCATAGTCAAATTGTAGACAGAGTCAAAGTTTGATGACATAATATGTATTTCTCGAAAATACCTTTCCAATGGAATATCACACACCTAAAACAGAGGTCGTATGCAAATGTTACGACCCCAGGAAGTTGAGGTACCAACTTACCCATCGGGACCCACATAACTTTTTGCGTTTCATCTCCTAGGGTTAGGTTTTGGATGTATAGGGTTTTGGACTTCATGAGTAATGTTAAAAATTCCTCTGGGGCCTCATTATAATCATTCTTCTCAGACAAATGCATGTAGCAGCCACATCTCTTCTCAGAGATAGCTACCACCATTCAAGCAAGTTGTTTTCAGTTATGTAGTTTTATAGTTTCATCCTATATTTTTTATTCAATAGAAATTATTGTTCATTGGATATATATTGTTGTTCTCCATACCTCTATTTTATTGTATTCAATCTATTATTCATTTTGTTCTACTCATAAATCTGGATCAAAAAGGCACTTAGAAATCAATTATCCCTTTCTGAGATGATGCTCCTTAGTATGCCAAAGTGAAACCAAACATTTTCAAAGAACATGTGTGTTATTTAGTTTCCTTTGATGTTATTTTTACAAGGCATAAGAATGCACATCTTGTTGAACCTATCAACTATCACAAACAAATAGTCATCTCCCTTCCTAGTTATTGCAAAACCACCCACAAAATCCATGGAGATACTATTCCAGGGTCTAGTTTGTATAGGTAAGGGATGGTATAAACCTTTCTTTATGTTACTAGGCTTGCTAGTACAACAAAGTATGCATCATGTAACATCCCCATTTTTTATCCCCATTTTAGTGATGCATAATGTAAATACAATATATGGTCATGGACCAAGCAATGTAATATGTAAATATTATATATTGAAACAAAAAAAATAAGCGTAACATCTATAACAGACGAACATGGATAGAGTAATGGGGGATAAGTTTCCACAAGAGAAGGGAAGGTCTAAGTGGGGGGTCCAAGGGGGAAACATTCATGTATATTAATCCCAACCCACTTTCTAAAATTATTATTGTGTATAAACCTTTTGATTTCATTTTCAGTGTATCAAATCCCCACTCATTAAATAGGTGTAAGAGGGTGGGTGTGAAAAGTCACTTCACATAGTTAATGAAATCACGAGGGCTGAGTACAATCAACATTGGGGAATATGAGAGTCTACATGCATGGGTAAAAGGGAAATCCGAATGGGTATTATGGGTAGTTCTTACATGCATTTTTTGGAGAAATAAGAGAGGGGAGAGTGATAGAGATTGAAGGAAACCATAGTGGGCATGTGTGGCAACTTGTTGGAGTTGTAAATTAATGAAGAATAAGGTTGTTAGGCCTGTAGAGTGATATTTTGTGTAAGATGTTACCCTAGTAGCAAGTGATCTTGCTACTCTGATCTTTTCCTATTATAGTTGACATTCATGGAGTCCCTAGTGAGAGAAAATTGTAGCCAACCTATGATGGATATTTGAAGAGAAGTGAAAGGGCATGAGGGATTATGTGCAGTGAAGGGGGATCTGATTCCTTGGGTTGTGCAGGTTGAGGGGAAGAGAGATGGTGGATTTGGATAACAATAGGAAAACCAACTTGCTAGTTATTCTGGGTTATAAGTGGACAATAAAGAGGCACCCTTTCTTGTGTATTCATATCCCCAACTTGGGGGTGATTTTCTATTGATATTTGGAGTATAAAATCTATGGTTGGGTGGAACATATGTCCTCTACAACTGGTTTCACATTTGGTTAAAAATATAAGTGTTTTATTTCTGTCTCACCGTTTTAATTTTGGGTTTTATTTGTTGTGTGTATACTCTAAGTTTTGAGCAAATATATGTTGTTGTGTGTATACTCTAAGTTTTGAGCAAATATATGTTGTTGTGTATGAATGTTAATTTTTTTGCGTTCATGTTTTAAATAATTTTGTTAGATGCATGGGAGATTTTATCTTTTTGTGTGCATTTATTTTAAATGGGTATCAAAAACATTTTGTTGGGTTTAGTAGTGGGGGAACTATTGGGTTAATTAATTGTTGCCAATAAACTCATTTTACTTGTCAATATGATTCATAAACTTATGATTTGTAAACACAATATGTGAAGGAAAAAGGTTTAATCCTAAGGATAAGACTAAGTCTTCTCTATGGTCTCAAAATAAAATCACTCCACACCAAAGCTCAATCAACTTATTAAACATGCAAAGAAACCAAAATAGAAATATTAAATCAATTTCAATCTCTAACAATGAGCTCTCTATTATGTTCCCCTTAAGAACTCAATAAGCAATGTTTCACTTCACATGGAGAGTGTTCATTCTAACAATAAATGAGGTTGGATGCAAAGAAAATAAAGTTCAACTAATAATAAAGAAAAATATATTCTAAGGATAACAACAAATTGTTTCTTAGGCTAGTATATTAAATAAGTTTGCTACAAGTTATTTAAAGCATGATATAATGTGACATACCTAATATGGATTCTACCACCTTGAGAAACAGTAATACAAACAACAAGTCTTTGTGTATAAGTGGTATGTGTGAAAGAACAAGCTCTTATGGTGGCTTCAACACTTTTATATTCAGAGATAAGATCCATGTGAAACTGTGACTCTAGTATGTCTTGTTACATGATTCTAACTTAGTGACTCATGCACAGAGATTATTCAAAGCACTGACATAAAATCTCATATCTATTCTCACAATCAGGTACTAGAGTGTAATCTTTCATATTAAATGTTCACACATTATCTTATCAATGATTAATTAGTTCTTGGAGAGTTTGATAGACACAATGATCTCTTAACAATACAAACCAAATTTTATTCTATTGTGCATTCGAAAAGGAAATGGAAGCAAGCAAATATCAAATCAATCTTGTAAATGTAACATTTGTCCACTGGGATAAAACAATATTAAATTAAAAATAATAAGAGAAACCACGAGTGATTTATCAATCCAATCATGACAACACAATCAGTTCTCACACCTAACTTTGTAGTAACACTACGTGGTTTAAAACTATCAAAACATTTGAATGCAGAATGAAGTTATTAACTATAAATGTCACCACACATAAATTAATGGCTTATACACAAACTAATATCTGCAGTATAAAATGAAACTGACAAATATACTAAACTAAGTATTGATACACTTAGCTCAACTTCTTGGTATAGGTGGGATATTTCCTATCTTGGTAGTGAGCAAATGAAACTCAAAAGATCATGAACAACTATATACCATTAACCGGATCCATGCTAGTTATAGAACAAAGTAAAGATGAAAATTACAACACTTTCATTACATGGAAATGAACATAGTTCAATGATGCTTGAATAGAAAGTCTAGACTTGTCTCATAATTACAACATCATTCTTTTCTCTCCCCCCTAATTACATTATAGTGTTACATACATATAGAATCTTGCATAGGGCGATAAGACTATGCCCCTACGATTTTTTGAACAAAATTCCCAAATTGGACAAGGAAACAATCAGATTTGTTGAGGGTAACCATCCACTATCCACTTGGTATCTTTAGCAATTCAGATGAATAATTTTTTATCGTGTTTCTATTCATAAATCTAAACTCTAATTTGTTGATTATTTTGAAAAATGGTCCACACAAAAATCTAGACAAACCAATATTAGTAAAAGTTTGATATCTCCCCAACCATACCATATTTTAGGAATCCTCTCATGAATGACCAAATTGAGACCATCCTGTACACAACCCATGTTTTAGATTTCTCAGATTCATCTTCATTGGCCCACAAATCACCCCGGAAGTTGATTGTTGAGTTTTCAACATGTCTTTTAATCGAAAACCCTTAATCATGGCTGGTGACCACCACGTGTGACCTAGGTGCAAACTAATAGGTCACAGTCCATGCTGGCACTTAATCCTCCAAAACCCATGTGATCAATCTCAATCTAGGCATGCACACATATTTGAACCTACAAACTTGGGGACTAGAACATATGTGGTACATGAACAACACTAACACTCCTCATTAGTAAAACTTTGCTTGAAAAATCTTATTAATTCATCAAGAACCTAGGAATAATAACTATACCTCATGATACTTGTCAAGAGGGTTTTAGGCTTGAAATCA
>JASDQU010242122.1:0-17148 GCA_032191745.1 Picea mariana
TTAAGGAGTGCGAAGTTGATCTTTTCCTTGTCGAACAAATTATGAACAGAGAAATAACCTTCTAGTAGATTTAACCATTTATCTAGGGCATCTGCATCTATTTGACCTTCAAATATGGGAATATCAAAATTAACATGTACCTTGAAAGGTGAGGTGCCTCCAAAGGGGCTTCTTGATGAAGATGCGCCTGATGCTATCGACGGGTTTTGAAGGATGTGGGAAAAATTCTCCATCATTTTATCCCTCTGTCGCATGAGAGATTGCTCAAGCAACAGACTGATAGGATCGTCTGCTCCATCATTTTTCTTTTCTTCCACCATTGAGAGTTTATTGGGTGAGCGAGAGAGATTGTCCTCAAGAGAGACAAGCTCGAGACCCAACTTGCTATAATCGGACCTCATCGGGGACATGCACTGGAAAATGATCAAGAGCATCATGCTCTGATACCACTAATTTGGATTATTTTCGACACAAAATGAGAGTGGAGATATAAAACAAAAATACTCAGAGATATTGCAAGAGAGAGAAAAATATAACAAAGATATAGAAGAAATATAAAAAGAGTCACAGATATACAGTAATACATGATTTCTATTAACAAAATAAATGTACAGAGACTATAAAATACAGAGTGAAAGACTCGATAGAATGGTGGCAGCTTATCTCTGAGAAGAGATGTGACGGCTACTCACATTCGCAAGAAGATAATTACAATGAGGCTCTAAAGGCATTTTTACAATAAGCAGGAATGCCAAAAACCCTAGACATCCAAAAAAACCTAACCCTAGGAGATGAAGCGCCAAAAGTCGTCTGGGCCTCGTTTGGGTAAGTTGGTGCATCAACTTCTCGGGGTCATAACTTTTGCATACGATATCCATTTTAGGCGTATGATAGCTTGTTGGAAAGATCTATCCGATAAATACAACTTTTGGGTGAGCAACATCAATCTATTATCTATGTTGCTCCCCATTTTCTAAAAAAACATCGTTTAGGGCCTCAAAATGGCCCTGGAAGTTAAAAACTGCTAAAAATAGTAAATTACCACAATTGCCAGAAACATGTTTTGGGCCAGTTGGAGAAGGTGAGTGGCCACCGATATCCATCTGCATCACATACCCTCGTCCATGATACATAGTTTGCACTAAAAATTATTTCATGATACACATATTTTAATATATTATCCCTTACTTTCCCTCTTCTATACTTAACCAAATTCTCGTTTGTTTTTCCCCCTTACTTTCTCTTTCTGGTTACTTAGCCATTTTTATAAAAATGTTTACACTCATGATTTTATATCCTGACTCCGACTGACCGCTTCCCACTCCATACCTAGCAACTTTTCAAATCGTAGATTTCTGGGCAGGCACGCTCTACATTGCAATTCTATTGTTCCATGACCTGCAAACAACACCGGAACTTCCTTGATACACAAATTCACTATCAGACTCCTACATCATACCATATTCCATGATACATAGTTTGCACCTAAATGTTCTGAGACCTATAATTTGACCTTCGGGTCCTCACGTCTCATGGTAAACTATTACCACCAAATTTTGAACCCCGTTCATCCTCTTTCCATACTTGACTGTTTCTTGGAATCTCTTTCGCGCCTCCAATTCCTAGTTGTTGTTTCATGTGCTCGTCACCTTCGCACTTTTTTTCCAACTATGCAATAACTGACCTTTAATCCTAACATTTCACTATGCCTCATGAAATAGTCATAGAAACATGCAGAGAATGTCCTTCTAGGTAATGGGATATCTATCACAAATATCAATATACTAGGTATAATTTGAATATTGTTTCCCTATTGCATACATTTTTTCTCTTGCGAATTCCCATACAACCTGACTACACTTCCAGTATTCATTTACCTGCAAACAACACCCCAACTTTCGTGATGTACAAATTCACTTCCGAACTCCCAAATCATCCCCTCTTTTGTGTTACACATTTTGCACTCAAAAGTTGTGACACATACAATTTGACCATAAGAGCCTCATGTCTCCTCGGGAGCCCTTGTCACCCCATTTTGAAGACCGTCTGACCTCTTTCTGCACTTTTACATTTCTTCTAATCTCTTTCACAGATCGTCGGGTTGGTGGGTTCAAACAATTTCTAATTCCTAGTCACTTTTTCCTGTACCCGCTACCTTCACACTTCTTTCCAAGTATATGCAATAAGTTTAAAGAAAAGATATTGCTAGGAAATGGGATATCTATTAAAAATTTGAATATATTAGTCATTCTTTTTCCTTTTCTATACTTAACCAAATTCTTGTTTCTCTTTTCCCGCATGGCTTCACATTTTCACTCGTGATTTTATATCATGACTTCGACCGACCACTTCCCATTCCATATCTGGACACATTTCCGATCGTGGATTCCTAGGAGGTGGACTCTATGGGGAATTCCATTGTTTCATGACCTCCAAAGAGCACCCAAACTTCCACAATATACAAATTTACAACCGGAATGTCACATCATACCCTTTTCCCCATTGCACAGTTTGCACTCAAAAGTTTCGATAGCTACAATTTGGCATTTGGGTCCTCACGTCTCATGTCGAACTATTGTCACCCCATTTTTTAAGCATGTTCGTCCGCTTTCCATATTTCTCCATTTGTATAAATCTCTTTCATGCATCGTCGGGTTGGCGGGTTCATGAAGTATCCAGGTCCTAAGCGATGTTTGTTGTTCCCGCCACCTTCACACTTCTTTCCAACCAAGTCTGACTGACCGTTTCCCTATTCCATACTTGGCCACTTTTTCGATTGCAAGTTCCTGGATAAGGGGCTAAATATTACCCTTCTATTGTTCCACAACATGCAAACAACACCCTCAATTCCACAAATATACAAACTGGCTGCTAGACTGCCCCATCATGCACTCTTCTCTTTTACGATTTTTTCAGTCAAAAATTTCAATACATAAAATTTGAACATCGACCTTCAACTCTACTAACAATCCCCTTTAACCCTATTTTGAAACTCTTCCAACCACTTTTCATACTTGGCTATTCCTTGCTTGCACTCTTCCCTTTTACACATTTTGCAGTTAAAATTTACGACACATACAATTTGACCGTTGGCCCTCACCTCTATTGAGAATCCCCTCTAACCCTATTTTGAAACCTGTGTGACTGCTTTTTAGACTTGGACATTCCTTTCTTGCACTTGTTTATAATAAAAGAGTCTTATCAATAATAAAAAATATTTTTTAATGCTAAACCAATATTTGCGTATATCTCCCATTAATACGCATTAAACCAATATTTCTGGAAGGTTATATTATCCTTTCGAGTGTTAAGTTCAAACACCATGCAATGTCATTCGCAGGACCTTGGGTTGGCCCATTCAAGAAATTTTCAATCCCTAATTCTGAAAATGAGACCGACTGACCGTTTCTCTATTCCATACTTAGCCACTTTACCGAAATTCCTCAAATATACAAATTGTCCGATGAACTACAACATCATGCCCTCTTCCGTTTTATGAGTTTTATGGTCAAACATTCCGAGTCACACAATTTGACCATTCGACACCCAACTCTCATTATCTACTGTAAACCTATTTTTAAGCCAATTCGACCGCTTTTCATACTTGGCCATTCCTTGCTTTCTCTTCCCCGTCTTTTTCACACACACATATATATAAGTTCATGTTTCTAAATATGCAATTAGTAATATTTAATGCTAACAACTCATCATGCAGGAACCGTATAAATTTTCATTGATGAGAGAAAGGCTCGAGAAGATCTTCCACTAATACACATTTAACCAATATTTGTGAAAGGTTTTGTTATCCCTTGTGACTGTTAATTTAAAATACCATGGAATTTAATTCACACGATGATGGCTTGGCTCGTTCATGAAACCTCCAATCCTTAATTGTTCTTCATCGTACCTGCCACCTTTGCACTTATAAGTATGCAATAATTATCCTTTACTTCTAACAACTTATCATCCAGCATGCATAGAGATTGTCATTAATGATCAAAGAGCTCAAGGATATTTCCCATTCACATGCATTGAACCAAAATTTCCATGGGGTTATATTATCCCCTTCAACTATTCATTTCAAGCATCGTCTAGAGAAAACACACGTTCTCATAAACTAATGGAACCAGCTCGACAATAGTTCGGTGGACATACAGTGAACATCTTCGGGCATGAGGACCAGAAATACCACAGTAAAAATTCATCGCTCCAATGGCCTACCACAGTAACAAAGAAACCCAAAGTTTTTCAAATGGAGGAGGAGATAACAAGCCTGCTCATCCTAAAATTTATATTTCTCACAAGCTTCCCGTGGAGAAGAAGAGAAAAACATTTGTAGGGCCTCCGAAAGAGCCCGAAATTGGGAGTGAGAACATGGAACTTGAAATTGATTTGGATAGCATATTTTGTAACCTTGATTAGCTGGGAGATGCAATCCAACTTAGTCTCCCAGTGGACATAGTTGATACCAATTTTTTTTACGAAGATGAATCCTTTGTATTCCAGAGTGTTGTTTTTTACAACGAATCAAAAAAATTAATTATTGAAAAGAGAGATGTAAACAATAAGAAAGGAAAATATCATTTAGAGATTAACCTTGCGAACATGTGGTCGTCCCAAATATCTGGACTTCATGGAGAAACCAAAGATTCTCTTGGTGATTCCATTGGATTCATTGAGGATAAAAATGCCAGACTAAAGAACCGAATCAAGGAATTAGAGGAAGCTTTGATTCCTATGCCATTGCCTACCAGTCCTTTGGAAATATCCATTCCTCCCACCCCTGTAGCCAAGTTAAAAGGATCCTCCAGTCTCCTCGCATCATGTAGAGGATATGTGGAGTATAATATCAAGAAAATAATGGAATTGATTACTGAGGCCTGGAAACATCACAATCTATGGCTTCCCTAGGAACGAAGGCACATAACTTGCTAGAACATCTGCAGACAGATTTTAAAAATGAAGAAAGTTTTTATTTGGACAAGAAGACAACATGATCTCCCCTCCAAAATCCGGATCACTCAATTAGAAGCATGCTGGAAAGAGAAGGTGAAGAACCTGTATCTCATTGTCCAATCATGTGAGTAAGCCATATCAAAGAAAGAAACATTATTCACAAACCTGACCAAAATAGGATTAGTCGAAAGGACCAGTGAGTTCCAAGACCGCAAGTTAATCATCAACTTATTGGCATTAACCAAGCAAGCCTTTGATAAACAAGTTCATATTTTTAAGGTGTTGTCTTTAGAAAAAAATTACAACATTCTTGAATATGGTCAAGATGACGTGGCCAGTCGGCTAGTCGTCTATTCGATACAGAAAAAAGACATTGAATAGGATTTGTGTAATCTTTCTATTGATCTAAGAGAATTAGAAAAGGAAATTTTCAACATAAAAATATAGAATGAGATCAATGTCGCCTGTTGAGAAGATACAATGAAGAATTCGTCGAAACGGAGTTGAAGCGGGATGTGGATGAAAGACAACAGAAAAATCCATAAGCACGCAAATAGAAAAATGATTGATATGTTCCATCCCTATAATTCTATAAGCATAACATCTTTCTTTGTTTATAAATCCACTTTCTCCATCTTTTATGAATAGAAATCTCTAGCCAGACACTGATACCTTCCAATTTCTTATTTTCAGGTATTGCATTCTACTGTCATCCACATCATCTTTCCACAATCCTATTTCCTGTACATATTTATCTTATGGTCCGCGATAGCCCCAATCCTATTCTATATGATAAACACATTTAAATTTCTAGTAATATGTAACAAACTATTGTTTTTTTATATATTCCAAATAAAACTATTTTTTATCTCATTTTATTTTTATGTTCTTCTAAATTTTTATCTTCAACTATGTTGAATGTCAATACATTATGATTATTTGATTTGAATTGTCTTTTTCTCATGCATATCTTTTTCTGCTCCTCTTCATATAAATGTTTTTTTCCTCGCACAGATAGAGACAACTCTATGTAAATTTTACTTAACTCTAACCAATTCCAAATAAAGAGATAAACATGCAAAGTAGGACTACTAGAAAGAACAAAATTTAGAACATACCAAGATGGATTATATACTCTAGAGGACATGTGTCATTTCTTTCATAGATGCCACCTATCCTTCATGTTGCTTGCCACATGTGTGCTGCAATTTCCATCTGCCCCCACTACTTCTTCCCCATCCCTCTACATTTATTCCCAATTCAACCTGGCAAGGACTACGCTGCCATGCAACACTTGTTAAGAGAAGGATTGAAACATAATTTTTAGTTCGATTTCGATTCTGTTAGAATTGGAANAAACAAATTTTTAAAGACAATGGTGTAGTTACAACATACTATATTTCTATTGACTGCACATATTTGTTATATGAAAATTGTATGCTCAACTAGATTTTGAAATACGGTTGGTCGTTGTTGAAATTTTGTATTATGGTAATATGTTTGGGATTTCACCTATTGGCACAAGGGGAACAAGGGGGAGACCCAGGGTTCAACGCTACAATAAGACACCAATAAAACCCTAAGTACCGACCCTTTCAGCAACACCTGCAAAGAATATGAAGTCTCACCCGAGGTAGAGGAAGGGGTGGTTGCAAGACTCCAGTGTCTGGAACCTTAGCTGGGACACATATATGTGATTGTAACACCTTAACAGAGCACTTAGAAATTATGATTCATCAATATTCAGTCTGAGTCTACACGAAAACTAAACCCTAATAACATATCAACATAGTATTCACATAGATCCAATAGATTCAAGCACTAAGCATACCAATAGAGATTAGATCTAGAATTCATTCACATTATTCAACACTAAGCTATCATATCAGATTCATCTAGCATCTAACATCGCACTAAGCATAGAATTACATAAACAAAAGAAAATCAAAAAGCACAAAGCATTCACAACAAAGGATATATGTGGTTCACCCCCACCCTGGGGCTACGTCCAGCAACTCTTTGTCTTCTTTATTATCTTCGATCAATCTTCTTACATGCATAAAGAACCAAAATCAAATCCGAAGAGGATAGGAGATTTTTGCACCTTGCTATATCCTCCTTCCTCGAGTAGATCTAGGCACAAAGCCTTCCCTAGTCTGCACACAAATAGCTACAAACGACTTGCACTTAGCTCTGCAAGCCTCACACAATATGCACAAAGCCTTCTTACAATCACTTAGATCAAATTCTATCACTTAGCATCTTCGCACTTATATCACTTCTTCTCCGATCACCTCTACTTACATCGCCTGAATTTCTATTTATACATTAAAAAATAGGCCTAAGCATGGGTAAACCCATGGGCTGAAAACCCCATACACATTACATAATACCAAAATCCAAAAAGGCCCTAAAAAGGGGTTGTTATCCCACAATATCCTCTTCATCTTGTGCTCTACCTTCAACAGCCTATCGAAGTCCCAAAAATAGGTTAAACATGACCAAGGATCCTCATAACTTGGTCAAGGGCCAACAAGCCCCCAACACTCACCTGTGACTCGTCCTGAGTGAATCTGATCTAAGTAATTATGCCTCAAAAGTCTTGAGCCTGGATCGAGCTGCTTCATCCTGTTGGTGTTCCATGGCCTCCTTCTCAACGAACTCTTGTATAACAACTTCCTCGATAGGTCCCTCTAAGTGTTGTTCAACTGCAGTGACAACTTGCTCCAGTTCTTTTCCTCGACCTTCGATATTTGAGGACAGTTGGAAAGTCTCATCCTGAATAGGTTAGAGTCTCTGAGTCACTTCCATGATTCTACTCTGAATGGTGTGGACCTATTGTTGAGTAGTGCGTTGCTTTTGGGATCACTTCATCGTTTCAACAACTGATAGGGGCTTCAACTGTGCCTGCATTGTTTCTTCTTGTTGCTTCGTGTCATGGAGCTATGACTCCAGTGCCTTTAGTTCTGGATTATCACTAAGTCACTCATAAGTCTGGGCACTGTGATGACTTAACTATTTATATTCCATGGTGAATTCTCTGATCCTCTCAACTGCGCTTCAAGCAGTTGCTTCTCTTTGATCTCGCACTTCCTGCGGAATGCTCGGTACTATGTGGAGATCTAAGTCTACTATTCTTTGTTTTAGCTCCTGGATAGCCTCTACGATCTTCTCTACTTGATTCTCAACTTGGTCTTCTTCCTTTGGCTCCAAGCCTATCACAGAGCGAAGTGCTTTTTTGACTGCTTCTTTCACTTCGATTTGTTCTGCAAGCAACTATTCCTTTTCTTGTTGAATTTGTGTTTTCTCTTCTTCAAGCTTTGTTTGGAGAGAAACCTTCTCCTTCTCTGCAACTCGATGTTTTTCTATGACTACTTCTTGCACTTGCTTCAAGGCCTAGGTGGATTTTTTTGTTTCTTCCTATGCATGATGAATGTGAGCTTCGATTGCATCAGCTAGTCGGCGGAGTTGGGTTGGTTTATGTCCCAACTCTAGTTATTCCATTGGCAGGGGAGAAGTGGACACTGCGCAACTAGACTAAAGGGCCTGTTGTACCCCTCAGAGATTAACCTCAATTATTTCATACATCTCCTCCTGCTTGGCTTCCTGTTTCTGCAATATCTCTTGTGAGGCGTCATTTACAACTACTATGATAAAGTCGAAGTCATTGACCATGAGCATAGTTTGCATCATGGTTTTGCTAGCTCTGGAATTATTTCGTGAAGTAGGTTTTGTAAGGGAAACATTTATTTTCTCCGAGGGATCCATCTCATCAATAGGATCCCTAGGTGGTGTTACTTCGCCTAGATTCTGTTCATCTTCTTTTCCATTGGTCTCTTCTACTTCATCATCACCTCCTCATCTAGGTGATTCCAAGGTAGTCTCATCCGATGTACTGCTCAACTGTTGGACATCGTTTGTCTTCTTGATTATGCTTGTTCCAGGCATGCCATGCTCTTTGTGAATGTTCTCTGAGCTTCCAAGTTCAGGGTCAGACATCTCTGAGGGGTCAGCGAGGAGAAGAAGGTCGGCTGACCAGTCCTTAGTGATACCCTCTACATCCTCTTTTGTTATCTTAGAGTATGACTGAAGCTCCTCATTATGCTCATCTAATCGCATAGTGATATAGATGAAGTGTCGATATACGCAAAACTTCATGAGGGTTCAGAAGAACTGTAGGGTGTTTGGTGTCATGTGAGGTTTAACTTTGATAGCCCTCTTCAACTGGAGATAATACATGTAAAATACTGCATTTGACTACCACTATTTTCCCATGTCGCATCAATGTATGAGAAGGTTGCACCTTCTGGCATCTCCCAAGAAACAAACATGATGAGGATCATGATCCAGCTAAAGTGGAACTCATAGCCCTGATCATGTGCTTTGTGACAGTCTAATTCTAGATGATTAACTAGGTACTTCACCCTATTCATTCGTAGGCCTTCCACGCATTTCCCTGCAAGGTCAACAACAAATCCTTTGACCTGCATGGTTATGTTCTTCCTTAATATATTTCCTACAATTAATTGGCATGCCATGCACATTTCTCCATTCTAGATGGAAGCTACCTTGTAGCCTCGCATCCCCTTCTCAACATCGTCATAGGTATCCCTTATCTTATGTGCTAGTGTGCGGTCTATGGCTTTCCCTAGATAGAAGTCCTATGGGTCAGGTCCTTGCATACTTAATCCGGTGATCCTATGGATCAACGTCAAATCGACTGTGATACATAGGTATAGCCAGAAGTAGCCACCATGGTAACATGAGAGAAGGAGTTTAACACAGGTGTTAACCTCCTGGTGCCTTCCAAAGTGTGGGATTTTCATTACATTCAACAGGGTGGACTGCACGAGGTTCATCGCCCATTGCTAGGGGATTATCTTCGAGTTCTTCCCCTTCATCTTGGTTAAGTATTTATATGGGGTGATCATACTATGGTTCTTTTGGTCTCCTAAGTTGAAGTCATTGAAATTCAACGTTGCGATCTTCTCTTACTACGCTCTTACTATGCGTATCCCCTTCGGGAGGTATGCAGCAACCATGGTGTAATCAAAATCTCTTGGCACACTATCACAACTCACCATGCCGACCAAAGACGGGATGTAGTATGGTAAAATGGTTGGGATTAGCTTCGCATTTTCTAGGTCATCTCTGTGCTTGGTTCTCTTTTTTGTGACGACTCAATATGGTTCAGATCCTCGAGAAATCGACAGATAGGATTGCACTCCTCTTGTCGATGATGCTTGTACACCCACAGACATCACCCTTTCATAAATTACCCTCTTAGTCATGAGGTCGATGAGTAGCTCCTTCATAGACTCTTTGAATGCACTAAGTTCTTTGGACATACATGCTCATGGTTGAATATCTATGCTTCGAAGAGTAACTAATCAATGCAATGGGATGGACGACAATAGCTCAACGATCACTATGCAAAATCAATTGATCTACGGGCTTCGATAATCACGGTTGGAAAAATTATTCTCAGTGCAAGGCTCGACAGAATAAGTAGATAACTAGGAAATGAATCTCTCCAATGGGTGAGAAGCCTTCATTAATTTAGTTATGTCTATTATGGCACGGTTCCAATGGTCTGATGGTGAGATTTGTGACCATGAAATCCTTTCTAACTGTTCGTGACATCATTGTAATGATTATGTTGTTTTCCAACATCTATATTTATTTTCCATGGCGAAGTACCATGTGTCGTTGTTCTACTATCCCGACGAAGTTCCAATTTTGCAAATCTTCCTTCTGCGAAGTTCCTTCTGGAACCTTCTCTAACTTTTCAATCTTTCCTTTATTCTTACTTATTTTTCTAGCCTTCTTTCCATTGAGCTTCGTATCAGTTATCCTCTTTCCATTTTGGTTGCTATCTTCTCTTGGCATAGTAACTTCGCCTTGTTGAGAGTCTTTCCTAGGATTCAATGGAAATACTTCTTTGCTATCTGGGGTGGGTGCTTCAGTCTTTTGCGAGTCTTCTTGTGTTTTTTCAACTTCAACATCTAATTTTATGGTTCTAAATAGATTCGATTTGTTCTCCTGTTCTTCGATCAACTATGTTATTCTCTTAGTCATGAAATCTTTTAATTCTTGCTTCTTCTTCTCTAAGACTTCCTCTTCTTTTATTTTGGCTTTATCCTTTTCAATCCAATTCTTTCCTAGTAACATAAGCAAATCAGATTTTGTTCTCAATAAATTTAACAACCTCAAATTCTTCTTTTGTCAAAGTTCCATCAGCACACATAGAGGTCTGGGTAATTCTTCCACGTAGAGTTATCATCTTTCCTTTAAATAATCCTATTCCTCCCAATGAAAGAATCATATCAGACTTTCCTAAAATTTCTCAAGTTCTTTCTGTCATGATATTCACTTGTATTTCCTCATCCAGAGTACAGACAATGTCAAAGTCTCCTATTCTTACTTCTATTTTCTTTTTCTCTTTTAAGATATCTGATAGATTAATATCTTTGTGGTCATTTAGGTTTTCTTTCATCTGTAATAGTACAGTCTTTGATTCTTTCTGGGGTTCTACCATGGTCTCAGTTTCTTGTCTCATATTCATTCTTTCAAGTTTAGCAATTATTCTAGGGAAATCCAAAACTTCATGATCCATATATTTACAACAAAGACAACTAGGTCTTCTACCAGGGCATTCCTTAGCAATATGTCCCAGTCTTCTGCAACTATAGAAAAGAGTTAATCCTCTCTTTCTCTTAATTGATCCCCATCCTTTATTGTACTATGCACTAGGATCATGGTAGCTAACCTGTAAAAAATTCTCTCGAGGATCCTACATCCATTTGTTCGTCCAAACATTCTTTCTATGGATAGGAATAACATATCTTTCACTATTCTTATTATATCTAGTCATATCAAATCTCCTTTCATCTAGTTGTGCCCTAGTTTTAAGGCTAGGACAAAATTTATCAAACATACCTAGATTCATAATCTTGAAACAAAAATTTCCACTTATCTTACTTTTCTCAAAGCACAATGCTTCCAAATATAAAAGTTTTCACTATTCTTAGCTCTTTCAAAGCACAAAGCATTCAGATCTTACCTATTTTTCTTCAAATCAAAAGTATCTTCTTAGCACAGAGCTTCACAATCCAAGTAGAGTGCCATGCACTAGGGAAACAGATCTACGCACAAAGATTTCATAGTTTTGGGTCAAATCCTTGCACAAAGCTTCCTCTTCCTCAGTTCCTAGTAGTCACATTTTTAGGTCTCGGCAACGGAAGCATTTGTTGGCACAAGGGGAAGACCTAGGGTTCAACGCTACAACAATGCACCAAAAAAACCCTAACTACTAGCCCTTTCAGCAACACCTCCGAAGTAGATGAAGTCTCACCCGAGGTAGAGGTAGGGGTGGTTGCAGGACTCCAATGTCTGCAACCTTAGCTGGGACACAGATATGTGATTTTAACACCTTAACAAAGAACTTAGCAATTATTATTCATCAATATTCAGTCCAAGTCTATAGCACAACTAAACCCTAATAATAGATCAACGTAGTATTCACATAGATCCAATAGATTCAATAAGTCAACATAACAATAGAGATTAGATCTAAAATTCATTCACATTATTCAACACTAAGCTATCATATCAGATTCATATAGCATCTAACATTGCACTAAGCATAGAATCACATAAACAAAAGAACATCAAAAATCACAAAGCATTCACAATAGCGGATATACGTGGTTTAACCCCCACCCTAGGGCTTCATCCACCATCTCTTCGTCTTCTTTGTTATCTTTGATAAATCTTCTTAAATGCATAGAGCATCAAAATCAACTCCACAGAGGACAGGAGATTTGCACACTTCGCTAGATCCTCCTTCCTCGAGTAGATATAGGCATAGAGCCTTCCCCAGTCTGCGCACAAAGCACTACAGATGACTTGCACTTAGCTCTACAAGCCTCACACAGTATGCACAAAGCCTTCTTACAATCACTTAGATCAAATTCTAGCACTTAGCATCTTCGCACTTAGATCATTTCTTCTCCGATCACCTCTACTTACATCACCTAAATTTCTATTTATACATTAAAAAATAGGCCTAAGCATGGGTAAACCCATGGGCCGAAATCCCCATACCCATTACATAATCCCAAAACCCAAAAAGGCCCTAAAAAGGGGCCGAGATCCTGTGATCTCTTCTTCGTCTTGCGCTCCGCCTTTGACAGCTTGTCGAAGTCCCAAAAATAGGTCAAACATGACCAAGGATCCTCAAAACTTGGTCAAGGGCCAACAAAACCTATACATCATATTTACACAAGAATAGTTGGAATATGATGATATGGAAAACTTAAAGGAAGATATGAATGCATTGCTCTTTGAAATTTTAACTCTTCAATGTCGTTATATATTCCCTATGCAGATATATGAATATTGATAATGATATTAATGGTTATGAATTTAAAGGACAGAATGGATATTTGATACCTATAGTTTTGATTCGAAACAAAATTAATATTAATGCATTGTTTGGCATTCCTTTTTAACCCAAATATATTGTTTGAAAAAAATATAATAGGTTGACATGAGTTTGCAAATGTTGAGAGATGATATGGTTTAGACTTAATAAATTTTATGATTTTAAAGGGATATGTGATGAATGTTATATATACAGGTCTAATTCTCCTATTTTTTTCACTTTTCGTAGTTATTCCCATTTCATTTTTCACTTCCATAAATCATTTATTTCCCCATTGTTTTATATATATATAAAAATCTTAAGTTCCTCTATCACTTAGATGTTAAAAGAGAAATAGTCTTTAATGGTTTAAATGTGATGAAATTGTAATTGAAATGATGTTGTAACATGGTTGAAAGTTCCATTTTCATCAAGGGAAATCCCCCTCATGTTTTCACTTTTCGTAACCATTCCTATATCCCATTTCACTTTCATTTTAATTCATATGTCTTCCCCCTGATGCATATTTAATGGATAAAATCAACAGTAATGGGTATTTGATGAGGCAAGGATAAAATATTGTTGAAAGATAACTACTCTTCATAAGTGTTTATGGTAATTATTTTTGAACATGTATCATTATAATTTCCCTTCGCTACTAAATTTTCCAGTCATTACAATTCTCCTCATTCTCGCAAAATACATTTTCACTCCCATGTTCTTAAATAATGATTGGTTTTATTAAATGAAAAGAAGAATTGAAGGACAAAGTTTATATTATGGATGATTTCTCTGTATGACCATGGCTACCTTCATTTTTGATTATTTTTGCAAAGAGATATACTAAATTATGTTATGTAAATAATGTTTGATTACTATTAGCTATTGTGTACATAATCTAACTCTTATTTACATTGTATATGAATTTATTAAACATAAAAAAGTGGTGGAAGAGGAAATAGAGGAAGAGGAAGGATACCAAATGAGTTTTGGGGAAATAAAAGTTTACATTTTTCTATCCATTTTGACGCTCAAAATAATTTAATCATCTATTGCAGACTAGTTTCCTTAACCTAGTAGGGATAGGAGATTTCCATCTAAATCTCCACTCGAGAGACCTTTACATCCACCTCATAATAGTCTTTTCTCTGTCCTTGTTCAAACTCGTGTCTCTTTGTAGCTTGAAATCTCAACCAATGATGGCTGGGAGGATATTATTAACACCCCTCATAAAAAAAATCATGGATGGCCAACGATTTTACTATGCTTACCTCCACCCCCTCCACCTTAAATATCTACATTGCATATCACTTTAGAGGTGTATCATTCCCATTCCATGCAACATTCATCAAAGAAGATCAAGTCTCAATCCCATGAACCTGAGCCTAGTAAAGGAAAATGACAAACCTAATTTGTCATTTTTGATCAATCAGTGACTTCATCACATTATCTTACTTCTCATGCCCAATCCTATAAAATTAGTAGTAAGCATAAATATTTTGAGAACATGCATCCTGAGGCTTCAACAACAAGAATTAATGCACCAACAAATGAATAAATGGAATTCATAAGCAAACTAAACCACGAGGAAGTGAACAGAGGCAAACTACCTCATATAAGAAATATGATTTCTAGTTTATTTTATAATTTCATTGTTGTGACAGATGTGACAGTGGTATATTTTTTTATAGTTTCATGATTCTCATTTTGGACATTCTTATGATTATTTTCAACAACTTATATGATATTATTTTGGAACATATTTATGACAATAGTATAATTTATTTATTTATAATAAATGTATCACTATTTGGGAGGTACAAGGTTGTTTACAATGTTTTTATGGGGTGATTGAATATGGGTGATGTTGGTATTTATATGGATATTTGGGAAGCATTCAAATCATATCTATTTTTTAGGAGGGACAAAAAGAAAATTATTTAAAAATTTAAAGAGGAATAATTAGGGGGTCCCCACCTATTAGTTATTATTTACTTATTCTTATCCTTATTGTTATTATTGTTATATAAATTTGTCCCTATTAACTAAAATTAGTTAATTTTGTAACAAAAAGAAGTTGAACTTCTCAAACTACGTTGAGTATAATAAAGGAAGAGTTCAAGGGACAAGCAAAGGGGAAAGTTATAGAGATAATAACTCTGATAAGATATTCTATTGCTTTCTTAAGTGAGATTTATTTTATAATCCATTCCTCTCTCAAACACATAATTGATAAGGACTTCTTGTTAATAGAAGGAGCATTTTTAATATGGAAACATGCATAGAAAAGAAGTCTTTATTTGTTGATATACTTCACAAGGTTGATCACCTATCATTGAGAGTCTGTAGATTCTTGTTATATTTTTAGATTAGTTTTTAGTATTGATTGAGAATTTTGTGTAGATTCAAGGTAGTGACATTTGTGGATGTCATTTCAACGTGTTTCAGTGTTGGTTTCACTTGATGATACTAGTGGTCATTGTAGGATGAAAACTCCCATCTTTGATTGTTAAGTTTCATTCTACTCCTTACCCTTTGGGTATGAAGAATGTTGATGGTTGCATTTAAGATTTGGATAAATAAAATATTTGGATGGTTCTGAGTCTCATTTGAGTATTTTTTTTCTTTATTAGATCCTTAATTCCTAAAACCATTAAAAACTATTAAAAAAAAAATGTTTTCAACATTTTCTTTTATTTTGACATATTAAATAATAAAATATAACACTAATTCTAAGTACTTATTTCTTGAGAGTTAATTGAAATTTTTTCAAAAGAGGCTATAAACCCAGGGTAATAATCCCGATTATTTTACTTTAGCCAAGTAAAATATGAAAAATGTTGGTATTAATATAATGCTATTATTTTTCATTAACAATGCAATGTGTAAGATGATCTATAGAACAAATCAACTCATTATACTTATGTGTATTATATTATGTTTCAAAGTTGACTTGTAACAACCTTCTACATTGCTACCAATCATATGTTCTATCCTTATGCGCAACCCACCATCTTGTAGTAGTCTCTTTCAGCGCAACATATAGAGCTAGTAGTCTCTATTGATCTGGTATTTACAATTCAAATTCCTTCACAAAAGGAGCTATGTCTATTATTCCATCATACTTTGGGGGATAACATACCTCAGTTCCAATCTAGTGTAATGCACAGGTAATGTGAGCATGTCTCCTTGTAGATACTTCATGTAACCTTTTTTTCCAATGTTTTAGGGCTTCTTCTTAATCTAGAATGAAAGAACTGATACTTCACCAACTGAGTGCACCATAAAAAGTAGGATTAACATAGTCATCCATACACGTGGTAACATTATAAAGGTTATCGAGCTCTTTTCCCTTTATTGGTTCAACATATCATCTTCCTTTCGTGGGATCCAATGTTGCAATAAATTTGAAGTCTCCTACTTCAAAGATCATTTGTCCCTTTCTCATATCAATGAGGGTTTGGTTATCAAAATTCCAATCATGTCCAAGCGATGATGGATAAGGTTTATTTCCATCCACTATCCCAATTACTTAAAAATATGTTATATTGTGCACTCTATCGATGTTAACATTCACCCTTGCCAGTCTTCCAATCAAAAAAATATTGTGTTGATTTGATAACCGCAACTAAATAGGTGACCAAATCATCTTTGGCTATCCCATCATCTCCCATGTCTTCTTCGCAAGGAAATTCAAATCAAATCCCATATATAAGTTGATATTATCAATATCATAGTCTCCTATTTGTGCATTAAGTCTAAATTCC
>JASDQU010242122.1:17198-59871 GCA_032191745.1 Picea mariana
TGTTTGCTATGCAAAAAGTTCTTGTTTATCTTGTGTGCACTAATCGATCATCATGTGTAGTGTGTTTACTAGAGTTTCCTCCTTCATTAGTTCTAAACAACTCTTTAAGAAACTCATCAAAGTGCTTACCTTCTCAACTTTCATTTCTATCATCGAGTGGTCATAGGTTCGAGGCCTATCATACATAGGTTGTGAAGTCAATGCTACCCATTTTTTTCTAATAGTTCCTTTCTTTCTTATATGTGTCTCTCTCTTTCTGAGAATCAAATGTCGTAGTAGGTTCTGCTACTTTCTTGACCCACTGGTGAGTCTGAATTCCTTTTTCCATCACGTCAACACCTATTCTTTCTCATATTCACATAAATGTTGCTACCTTAGGCCAATCATCATGTTCTTCTACTACTATGGTATTCACATTCTAGTTCCTCTTTTCTTTCCACTTCGTGTTCAACTGCGAACAATATTTTATCACATGATCTAGTTGTTTATAGTATGTGCACATCATGAAAGGTTTCAAACAATCTCACTCCAAATGATCAGGATGGTTATTGTTATAACAGATAATTGGTCATCTTCCTCTACTGAATCCTCCTATTCCATGAACTTTGACTCCTCCTCTTCCTCTTTTATTGTATCCCCTCGGGGTATTATAATGTGGTACCCATCCTTTCGGTCCTTCTTCCCCTTGAAAATTGTATGAATCCACATTGTACTCTCTCATTAGATCTAGTTCTCTACAATCATTTTCTCCATGTCCCAAAGACTTACAAATATTAAAAAATAATTTTGTGGTAGTTCTCTGATACTTATGCATCAAAGGATAAGTGGTAAGGTGTTGACCCATCTTTTTGCATATTTGACACCATACCCCTCCTTCTATGGCCAATGGATTCAGAGCACCCATATCTAAGTACCCTTTAAAGGTTGGACACTATTTCTTATCATTACCTTATTTTCTACATGTAAGACACAATACTTCTTCGTTCTTTCCTTCCCTTTAGAAAGCTCATTTAACTAAATTGTCAATGTTTCTATCTACGACTGAACCTTAGCCATCCATGCAATATTCTCTCCTATAGGGGATGCTTCCAAATTGATGGCGATCTCTAATGATTTTGACTGTGACGTAATATTTTGATGCGTCAAAGGGAAAAATATATGTGACAACAATCCTACAATGAACCATTCCCTATGTTGCTCATCTGAAATCTAGAAGGTGAATCAATCCATTAATCTCTTAAATCTATGATAAAAATTTGATATTGATTGATCTGGAAATCCTTAATCTCTTTATGTTTTGTAACGAACTACAACTCAAACTTCAGCTTTCAGAACTCTTTTAACAAGGCTTTCCTAATGTGTGTCAACATGCTGACTTCTCCCACATGTGTAGTGGATAGATACTACATATATGAAATTAATGCATTCTCTTTGAATGTTCTCACTAACTACGTGATTTTTCATATCATCATTATAGACCTACTTCACAGTCCATATGGATTCATAGAAAAATAACCGTTGTTCCATATCTCATGTCTAATTTCATGGAAGAGAAGCATTCTCAAAGTGGGGTATAACCCTTCCATTATGTACTTTGTTTTATTCTTCGTTAGTGACGTTACCTGAAGCTGAGTTGTTGTACTACTTCCACTACTCTAAATACCTTTACTTCTATCCTTGCTTCCTTCACTAACTATAATTAAAAAAAATTCATATCTTACCTCAGACCTTAGAGATACACACGTGGTAGTGAGTTCAATGTAGAGTCTGACATGAGTGGGATGTAATGGATTTCCTTCTATGGAACTGTGTTGAAAATACTTTTCCTTTTCCTTCCCTTATGTGAATGGTATTCCTTCAATATAGAGTACTACACCAGTGTCTCTTTCCTAAAACTCACTGTGCTTCCCTTTCCTATCACCCACAATCCTCTTCCTATTGTACCAAAATCTTTTCCCACTATGCAATACCCCAAACTATTATTCTATCACACATTCTTCTTCTCTCAGCATTATCATCCCAACTATTACTAATTTATTATTTCCTATTGTTAGCATTGAAAGTCACACTTTGACTAATATAAGTGTAAGCTCAATACCCATCAAAATGTGAAAGATAACAGTTTATAAAAGTGCAAATGGATGGAAAAATTAGACAAGACTATCAATCACAACTTACTCCATACAATATAAACCAACAAATAAGGCTTCAAATAATTTCAGATGAATATTTAAAGATGTAACATCAATAGGTGGAAGAATTTAAAATTAAATGCAATATGTGTATCATCTACACCAGGTAGTATTGATACACATATGTAGAAAATTCTCTGACATAAGAAATTCTCAAAATCAAAGAGGAAAACTCTGATATTTTGCAAGTAGTATTACAATAGATCCTCAATTGCAACAAAGATACAATCATCCAACTAAATCATTCAATAAACTAAAATCAAAGTAATATAGAAGAGGGTGAATAAGAAAAAATTATAATTTCCATTATCCAAATAGTCGTGAGTCTGGTCCATACAATAGGAGGTCAGTCTATTACATAGACAATATAAACAATATTTGTCTCTCTCACACCATTCCAACCCTTTCCTTATCAAAATACACTTTCATATATAGTTAATGATATATATATATATATACTCTAAGTATCTCTAAACCAAGGATTTACATAGGATCTTCCTCCATTTAGGAATCTTGTTACAAAAGACTCAAACAAACACCTATCAAATTCCTATTTTTTGGGATTTTGTTTATTATGATAAATGCCTTTTGAAACAGGTCATTCTTCTTGATATAGAGATGGAAAACATGTTCCTCATGTCCAAATAACTCATGGGATACCATTCAAACCTTCCTTGACATGTGGAAACCTCCAAACAAGGTGAATATCCAACAACTATGCAAAACAGAGAGTTTGCATCACCGATTTGCAGCGCACTGTGTTTTAATTCTGTCTTTCAAATCCCAAATTGGGTCAGGATGAATTTTGGTCAGCAGGTCAATACAATTATCATTCTCCTCCACAAAGCATTTCATAAAAACCCCCATAACCGTTTGGTATTTATGATCAAATCCTTAGAAGAAACTACTACAGGAAATGAGTTCGCAGCGCCAATACATGAGTCAGCGAAAACCCTTCTTTCAATCTTCAAAACAACATGAAAAACACCATGGGGTACCTGGTAAACATGGTCTTGATGTATATGCCATCAAAGTTGAACATGTGTTCTTTAAAGATATCTAACCTCCAATTCTCCTCCTTAACGAGTTTGTCGCGCCACTTCATAGCGTATATCTGCCAGTTTACAGCTCCAACTCAAACATAGATTGCACACTTCAAGGAGGTTGTTAGTTGATGGTATGACATAATACATGGAGAAGTGGTTAAATTGTAGGCTCTGAAAACCATAAATCCTCCTTGACATGATCCTATAATTTCAATTATGACAAAATTAAAATCATGAAGTACTTAGAGTACACTGCAAACTCTCCTGGTGAGTTGGAAGCACATCAAAATATTTTGACTTGACACTTGAATGGATTAATAGTGAAAAATGGGAGATTTTAAGTACAACCTAGATGTATGACATGTCAAGAAAATGATGTAAAAAAACAAAGGTATGACTCATGGGGCTTCTTACATTGTCATGACAACAATCACATAGAAAAAACCTTAGACTAAGGCTAGACATAACCTTATTCATTTTGAAACCAAATATAACTTTATGATTACAACCTAAAGAATCAAAACCTATGTCCTATAAACCTTATGACTCGAAAAACAAAACCAAGGTGAATTTTTTTACCCATACAATATTATGTGTTAACATCTGGATCCATAAGGGATGGCATGCTCCCTATGAGATTCCAAGAACATGAATTTCTAGTCCCTTATCCATTGGGCTATGGAGTCATTATGGTTGATCTACTCCAAACAAAAAACTAAAAACCACATGCCCATATTTTGAGCTTATTTATATACATAAGCCTACTCTAGCCAACTAATGAATTTTATTAGGTGTAAGAAAACTTCCACAACAACCATGAAAGTAGTTGACTGACGAAAATTAATTTTTATAGGCAACACTTTGAGAAAATACAAAAAGAAGGTAATATTTTTAACAAAAGTTCCAAGAAAATCTTACACTCACAACTGCAAATAAGAGATATACCCAAATTTACAACAATTGGGACTTCTGCAAGAAAGGAACCCATCCATATTGCCACTAGATCCTGAAGAACATGGCATACTTTGAATTCGTTAAGAAGGAAATATTGTTTCTCTGTGATGATTTTTCAACAAAATGGTAGTCCTCATATGATCCATAACTAATCATATGTTGTTTGAGCTCATTAATCCTTGGATATTTATTCTCATCAATGGGTGGTAAAGAGAAAAGGTGATGCAATTCCTCCTTATCTTCTTCATTACCATATACTAGTTGGTTGCTAATAAGTTTTGTATGTGCTTTAGTAAAAATTTGTTTCTTATTACCAGAGTATCCATCAAGGATAGGATAATTTTTGTCAACATTTAGGACAACTAAATCATCAGAGGAATTATTTTTAGAGACATCTGTTACAAGGAAAATGCATCTAACACGTGGCTACCAATTTATTCATCATAAGAACAGTTAACAAAAGCTTCTTTCAACACTGCAAAACTAGGAAAGGAATGATATGATTTTTCCTTGCTTTCCTCAACATAAAAAGCAATTTCAACCTTACAATTTGAAGAACTACCTACTATATGTTGAATATCCTTTTCAAACTCCTCACAACAATTATCAAGTAGAAATTCACCCAAAAAATAGCTTTTAGAGTGCTCATTCAATGCAGTATGGAAATCTCTCAAGGACAGTATGTTGGAAGCAGGAAGAGAAAATTACCATTCTCGTGCATCACCTTCTAATGAATGCATGAATATTTGTATCAATACATCCTCATGATGTAGATCCAACTAATCCATGCATTGATGAAAGTTAATGAGATGATGTGCATGATTATACTCCTTCCTTTCTCTAAATATAGGAAGAAAATATCCCCATTCTAACATATGAGGTATTGTATGTGGGAAACCAAAAACTGCAAAAAATTTAAGAGGTGCAAATGTCTAAGCTAAAACAACAACAAATTCCTTTGAGATTCGGAAATTGTGGAGTCACCACCGATTTTTTTTTCATGGAGTCGCTAGGTTAAAAGTGTAGTCAATACTATCTCACTAGCCTTTGTTCACCATCAAAGACTGGGGCTAAGCTTTGTCATTCTTCCTAGGGAAAATCTTCAACTTCATCCCTGGAAACAACACCAAACATGTTAGCATTGAAATTCACACTTTGAATACTATAAGTGTAATCTAAGTACCCATCAGAATGGGAAAAATAATTGTTTATAAAAGTGCAAATGGATGGAAAACTCCAACATGACTTTCGATCACAACTTACTCCATACAATATACACCAACAAATAAGGCTTCGAATAATTTCAAATCAGTATTTAAAGACATAACATGAATATGTGGAATACATTACAATAAAATGTAATATGTCTATCATCTACATCAGGTAGTATTGATACACATATGAAGAAAACTCTCTGACATAATAACTTCTCAAAATCAAAGACAAAAACGTTGATATTCTGCAAGCAGTATTACAATAGATCCTCAATTGAAACACAGATACGATTATCCAAATGAATCATTCAATAAACTAAAATCAAAGTAATATAGAATAGGGTGAATAAGAAAAATGTGTAATTTCCATTATCCAAAGAGTCTTGAGTCTTCTTCATACAATAGGAGGTTAGTCTGTTACATAGACAATATAAAAAATATGAGTCTCTCTCACACCATTCCAACCCTTTCCTTATCCAAATCCACTTTCATATATAGTGAATGATCTCTATCTACCATAAGGAGGTCAAAACCAAGTGTTTACACAAGATCTTTCTTCATTTAAGAGTCTTGTTACAAAAGACTCCAACAAAAACCTAACAAATTCTTATTTTTGGGGATTTTATCTATTATGGTAAATTCCTTTTGAAATGGGTCATTCTTCTTTATCTGGATATGGAAAAAATGTCCCCTGTGTCCAAATAACTCCTGAGAGACAATTCAAACCTTCATTGACAGGTGGAAACCTCCAAATAAGGCGAATAACCAACAACTATGCAAAATATAGAGTTTGCAGCACCAATTTGTAGCACACTGGCATTTTAATTCTATATTTCAAATTCCAAACTGGGTCAGTTTGGATTTTGGTTAGAAGGTCAATTACATTATCATTCTCCTCCATAGAAAATTTTAGAAAAAACCACATTACCATTTTGGATTTATGATCAAATCGTTAGAAGAAACTTCTACAGAAAATGAGTTCATATCGCCAGTCTGCAGCGCCAGTTCGCAACGCCAATAGATCAGTCATCCAAAACACTTCTTTTAGTTTTAGAACAACATGAAAAACATCATGGATTACCTAGTAAAACTGGGCTTGATGTATACATCATCAAAGTTGAACATGTGTTTTTTCAAGATATCTAACCTCAAATGCTCCTCCTTAACTAGTTCACAATGCTAGTTCATCGTGTCTGTCTGTCAGTTTGCAATGCCAACTCAAACATAGCTTGCACACTTAGAGGAGGTTTTTAGTTGATGGTGTGACATAATCCTTGGATAATTGATTAAATTGTAGGCTCTAAAAAACATAAATCCTCCTTGACATGATCTTATAATTTCAATGATGACAAAATTGAAATCATGAGTACTTAGAGTACACTGTGAACTCTCCTAGTGAGGAGGTAGCACATCAAACCATTTTTACTTGAAACTTCAATGGATTGATAGTGACACATGAGAGACTTTGAGTACAACCTGGATGTATGACATGTCAAGGAAATTATGTAAAAAAATAGAGGTATGACTCATGGGGCTTCTTACCTTGTCATGACAACAATTGCATAGATCAAACTTTAGACCAATGCTAGACAAAGCCTTATTCATTATGAAACCAAATATAACTTTATGATTACAACCTAAAGAATCAAAACCTATGTCCTATAAAACTTATGAATCGAAAAACAAAACCAAGGTAATGTTTTTTACCCATACAATATTATGTGTTAACACCTACATCCCTCTCTTCTATACACTTATACCATCCTGTGGTTATCCCCTAGTATGCACATGAAGGTGCCTAACTACTAGGGAAATAAATTTCGATCTTCATAACCCCCTTATCACACAACAACATATTTATCAAAGTGGATAGGTATTTCAAATATCTTCTACATGGACCCTTAAAAATCTCTCTTTCAACAACATTATATGATTGGGTACAATCTATAGGAAACTTAGTTATATAACCCCTCTATACACTATCCAACCAAATATCAATTGCGTTCAAGACCTTATTACTTACAGTACTAAATTGTTGAATTAAATAAGGGATACAACTCCTCACAACAAAAGTGAGGAATGTTTTGTTCCTTTCAACTAACTGTTGTATCCAATCGGCCAAAAATGTCAGGAAATCAACAAAACAAATGTCATGTAAATCTATAAATACATACCTCTATAACTACTTCTTCGAGATGATCCATGGGTTCTTCTTTTTATATATGGAAAAATCGTGCTCCTTCATATCTAACCATTTTCCAATCTCTTCCTTATTCACCCTCCACATTCCCTCAGTTGTATATGTCAGTCCGGACAACAAAACCATTTTTTAGCATGCACTAGGAAGACCTAGGGTTCAACATGAATTCACCAACAAAACCCTAAGATATTTCGCCTTTCGACATCACTTGAAAGTAGGTGAAATCTCACCTAAGGCATCTAAGGAGACTGTAGGAACCAGGCTTCCATATTCATGAAGGAATGTGAGGCAATTCTCATATCCATCATACTTAGCATTAGTTTATTATACCTTATATCGTGTACATAGAATCATCAAAACATATAACATATTCATATTAACCATACATTATTTGCGAACAATAAATATAAAAATGAAGACATCACAACACATCATAACACATATACACCACCATTTAATGTGGTTCAACCAATATGGGATACATCCACAATGACCAACTTCTTATTATATTTTTCAGAATAATTTAGTGCAAAATAGGGGTACTACGCTCATACATCTTTCCCTTTCTGCTCTCCTATCCCTCTATCTCTTTCTATCTCTCTTCACTCTTACATTCACGCATATAGTGTGTACTTATATATTCTTAATTTCTCCCATCCTATATGTTGAAATGGATAATTGACACTAAGAGGGGGGGGGTGAATTAGTGTCACAAAACTTTGGACAATTTTCCACTTTTCATAAGTTAACTGAACAACATATATTTATTTAGTTTTGTCAACCAATATATATAAAAGAATAAATTATTTATTTATTTAGTTAACTTCAATGAATACATAAGATCAATCTTTTAATTTCATATTCAAATAATTATGAGAGACCCAACTGTTTGTTACAAGACCCAGCTTGTAAACAAGCACCAACCTGGTGTGAATTTGAATCATTGTGTCTTTTGATATTTGAACCATTTTACCTTTTCATTTAAATTAAAATATTAATATTTAAATAATATCACTTATCATTTTATCCGTTATTCATAATGCTCATGAATTAAATCTCTTTTAATCATGACCATGTGATGGTTCTTTCATCTTCATGAGTTGATCAGAGACCTGGATCGACTCATTATATCGTACTCATGCTTCTATTGTGTTCTCAGTTCACCAACGTATCATATTTGATCTTTTATCAATTCTCTATATTGTTCTAGTTTTAACTATCTGTCGAATTAAATTTGTATGAGGCGCTTCCTTCAAACCATTTACATATGACCATATACGCAAAACCACAGGCTCATTGATTTAAGTGTTGCCTCTTCTTTTACCCTTATTTCTCTATTCCATACGACCATAGGTGGTGACCAAGAATTAGGCTAAATAAATTCTTGATCACTTGTCAAGATTGACGGGCATGTTTTAATTGCACGATGCGATGGAAGAATGTTGTTACTTTAGGACTTCGTACGACTTCCAGCCTCTTTACAAATCTACCGAATAAAAGACTTGTGTCTATAATCTTCAACTGCTGGATTTTATTTTCATGATGAATAATTCTCATTCATTTCGTAACTTCGAGACTTCAAGAATTTGCTGGTGGTGAAACTCGAGAAGTAAAAACTCCTCGAGTGATGTTACCTATTGACTTCACTTGTTAACATGGCACTGAATGAGTGGCTACCACATGTCACTTAGATTTGTGACTTACGAATACCTGAAGTGCCAACTGCACTTTGAAACTTGCCATCATATAATTACACCACATGTTTGTGCTGACATGGATCTCCTCATGTGGCACGTGTTCTTCTCTTGGATATAATTGTTGGCCTAACTCTTGAAGTGTATCTCAGACCGACGGCTGAGAGCAACTTTAGAAATTTGACCTTTGAGTGAACTCATATGTTCTGAATCCTTCTTCTCCAAAGTGGTCAGCACTGAGGTTTCCATTACTTTGATCCAATGACCATCATGTATTTCCCAGATCTAATGGTCCTCATTTAACCCGAAACATATTAACTCAATCCAACGACTATCAAAAATTTGGGTATTTGGGGTCTCAAACCTTTTTCCTTGCTTATCCTATCCTTCTACTTTCCTTGACCCGACGGCCAAGATATTTCCTAAAGTGTTCCTTAGATCAGATGACTTGCGTCTACTTCAGGACACTTTGTGTCTTACCCTTTCCTTCCACTAAACTTGATCCAACGACCGGGATTCTTTCTGAAGTGTTCCTTACATCAGACAACTCATCTCCACTTTGGGACTTCGACGTTCGGGGTGATATTACTTGTTCTCAACCCTTTTCTGTCGAAGAGGTCAGTATCAAAGTTGACCACACTCATCCTTTGTGCACTCTGAATAGAGAAAAGGTTGATAGGATTTCCCTTCTCTTCCTCTAATAAGATGCTTGAGGAAAGTTCATGACTTTGGAACTTCGATTAACTTCTCCTTTCTTACTTATCTTTTTACCTAAAGTGAGATTACCCGAAGTGTAACCTCCTCACAAATTTTAACCTGAAATGAATGTTGTTCATTGATCCTGATCTTAGATCGAAGAATCAATCTGTCTGTCATGTTTCTTTGCCTTGTTCTAAATCCAATGACTCTTTTTTTTTACCAAAACGTTACCTATGATCAAATGGCTCACGTTTACTTAGGAACCTTAGCTTTGGCTAAAATTCCTTCATGCACATTTCCTTCGGTCGATTTTACCCGAAGTGGTCAATGTTGGGATGACCGTGCGTATGTTACTTCCATGATATATGGTCCATAAGTTACTCTGTCCTTCCACTCAAATTTATCCAATGGTCGAGAATGATCTTGGAGAAAATCAACGATCAGGGATGATTGCGGAATCCTCACTAGCACGACGTTTAAAACTATTTTTGAGTTCTAAAATGGAAACTTCTTGTTTTGTAGTGAAACTGATTCCAACCGTAGATCTATTGGTAGGTAACAATCGATGGTCTAGATTTATTGTGGGATTTGAATTAACACGTTTTTTAATTCTTCCTTCGCGCTCTAGAATCAATCCCTGCTCTTGATCAGGTGCTTGAATATCCAACTGTCATGACTTGATCTGATTGTTGACCAGTCCTCCAACAATCCTTCTTTTTTAATCTGACGGTCTATACTAATTGCAGGATTGGACTTAATGTGTTGTTTAATTCTCCCTTCGCACTCTGTAATCAATCCCTTCCCTTGATCTTTCACGTTGCATATACAACGGTCACAACTTGATCTGATTGTGTTCCTGCAATGCGCTTTTCCTTCTAATCTTGGATATCTGCATATTGTCTTACATTTTCATTCTCCACTAACTGTTATATTGTTGACATCAATGAAAATTTCATCAATGCTAGCTCAACAATGACAACTCATCATAACAACTTATCATCACATCACAATGTCATCGACTGTTAAAATCAATTAAAACATATCAATGATAATATGTCCAACAATATCCCCCTTTTTCATTGTGGGAAACACACTAACTTCAGACAAAAACTCCCCTTGTGATGATTCTTTTCTCTATGAAGTTACTCTCCCCCTTTGACATCAATGGAAAAGGGTTTCTCTCCTTATAATCAACCTTTGTTTGTCTGCATTTTGTTGACCAAATTATGAACTTGGGTAACTCCCCCTACATTCATGCTCTTCCTGCCATAATTGACTAACTAATATCCCCTTTGATTTTGAATGGGTATCTCTTCCTGACAAGGTCTCTTCTCCTGTTAATTTTAAAAAATCTTGGCATAATCTTTTGATTTTGTAAAACCCAATTTAAACTTATTTTTGTATTTTCTTTCTTTGGCTAGAAATCTATGACTTCATCATAATTTGATATTGTCCCATATTCGTGTATAGGTACTTCACTTTCTTGGGCTTGATTTATTTCGTATTGACTTTCACATTCTTTATTGGGACCTTCACCCATCATGTTCTTATTATTAATTTATTCATTTTCAGGTGTAATATCATCTTTCTTTCTTTCTCCTTCAAATTTTCTTCTCCATATCTTTCTATGAGATATTCTTCTTTTTGGATCTTCTCTTTCTAATTGTGTTTTTTGAGATTTGTCATCTCCTTTCTTGTTCCAACTTTTATTAGGTTTTGTCACCGACTTGAATGACTTATTCAAATATTGATTTTTTGTATTCTTGCAGTTTTGGGATTTGTGCCCAAACCTATCATAGTTGTAACATCTCATTCTATGACAAAGTTTTGTTGTGTGCCCAACAAAATTGAATCTCCGACGTCTAATTGAGTTTTTGGATTTTCTTCTATACCCTTTCTCTATTTTCCTACAATCCATTTCTTTATGGCCAAATCTATGACAAGAAAAGCAATAGCCATTGAAGGTGTTTCCATTCTTGATTTTATTTTGGCTTGAGAAATCTATCATTTGATTTTATTCTTCCTTTTTACTTCTATATCTTCATTCCTTAACAAAGTTCATGACTTGTAATTGTTTTTTAATTGCACCTTTTCCTTTTGAGAAAGATAATCCTTTCTCGTGTTTGTAAATGGTGCTCCATTTGTCATTGTCTTCTTTATTTTTGTATCCAAGACTAGTTTTGTCACTAGTTGATCATTGGCTCTTCCAAATATTATCTAGGATAGTTGAGCTATTTTGGAAATTGACAATTTTATTTCTCTTTTCATTCATCTTTTTGAGATTGACTATATCTAACTTCAATATTTAACATAATTCTTCCTTTTTAGTCAACTGAATATTAAGAGATTCTTCCACTTCATTAGAATGTTTGAGACGAGTCTTTAGATTGATGACTATTTATGTTGTCTCATCCAAGACTTCTTTTCATTTAATAGTTTTGTCATATGTATTCAATTCTTCCATATCTTTTGTTAAATAAAAAAAAATAGTTTTCAATATTTTGATTTCTTCCCCGTATTCTAGCCGAATCCTTTTGAGGTTGATGGATTATAATTCGAACATTTGACATGATTATTCATTTTTAGTTATTTGATCTTTTGGATTCTTCCTTTCTCTTAGATTCCTCAATTTGATTCATTAGATCTGCATTAGTACTTTCATTTATCTTTTTGAAATTGATGATTTCCAATTCCAACATGTGGTAAGAATTTTATTTCCTTGTTAACTGGACCTTTAGATCTTCTTCACTTTCTTTAATTTCCTCAAGTTGAGTGTTTAGATTGCTAACTAATTATTGTGATTGTTTTAGTACTTCTTTTATTTTACTTTCCTGTGTCTTTAATTCTTCCATCTCTTCAATTAGATTACTAACTTTGGTTTTCAATCTTTTGATCTCCTTTTATTTGTCTTCTAGCTCAACTCTCTGTTCAAACTCTTCATGGTTAGATTGATCTAAACGTTGAATTTTCTCCAACTATTCAAAAGTGCACATACCTGTATTTTAAATATGGTCAAGAACATCCATAATAACTTTAATATGCATATAATTTCTTGGTTGCATACGAATCTCTTCTATTGCAATTGTATCATCATTCTTAAAATTATGTAATTTTTCTTTAATGATTACTGAGGTATGCCTCAATTCCTTGATCGAGGTTTGCATGAAATCCTTAATTTCATTCTGATTAGAAATATTTTTCTCTTTATTTTGTTCTTCATTTTGATATGAATCCTCTTCATTAGAGTCTTTTTCCTTATTCTGACATGAATCCTCTTTATTTGAGTCTTGTTCCTCATGTTGATAGTATTTCTCTTCTTCTTGTGTTTCATTCTAATAACTATTTTCTAGTTGAATACATAATTCTTTAGCCGATTTGTAATGCTTCATCTTTTATTTTACTTGGTCTGACAATCCATCCTGAATTTCTTTTAAGTCTACTAAATTGTTTCTCCTTGCTTCCTTTGCATATTTTTTTTTTCACTTTGAAGTATTTAAGTGCCAGGGATTACTTACTATCGAATCCCAAACTCTAGATCCTCTTGATTTCAGATATATTTTCATTTTTTCCCTCCATGATAAATAATTTGTTCCATCAAATAAGGGAGCTTCTTTTGTGGAGATAAAAATTTGTCGGCCCATTTCTTATAAATATACCTTCAATGTTTTAAACGGTGTTGAAGGCACCTTCTCTTATACCAATTGTTGAAATGGATACTTGACACTGAGAAGGGGGGGTTGAATCAGTGTGAAAAATCTTTGGACAATTTTTCACTTTTCATAAATTAACTAAACAACATATAATTATTTCATTTTATCAACCAATATATATAGAAGAATAAATTATTTATTTATTTATTTAACTTCAATGAATACATAAGATCAATCTTTGAATTTCATCGTTAAACAATTATGAGAGACCCAACTCTCTGTTACAAGACCCATCTTGTAGTTCTCATATCCAACTAAGAAATGAGGAATCCAACCCTCATAACAAGTCCCAACTTGTTGATCTCAGATCCAACTGAGATGTTTGGAATCCAATCCTCATATAAGACCCAACTTGTAAACAGGCACCAACTTGATAGAATGAACCTTCATTCAATACATTATATATAAATATATATACTTCAACAAATTCAACTACTCATTCTTCTCACCATTCCTTGTTGTTTATATATTATTCAAACTTGTGTGCATTTGAATCATTGTGTCTTTTGATATTTGAACCATTGTACCTTTTCATTTAAATGTTAATATTAATCTTTAAATAATATCATTTTTCCTTTTATGCTTTATTCATAATGCTCGTGAATTAACTCTCTTTTAATCATGACTGTGTGTCGGTTCTTTTGTATTCATGAGTTGATCATAGACCTGGATCGACTCCTTATATCATACTCATGCTATTGTTGTGTTCTCATCTCACCAACATATCATATTTGTTTTTTTATCAATTCTCTGTATTGTTCTAGTGTTAAATATCTGTCGAATTAAATCTATATGAGGCGCTTCCTTCAAACCATTTACATATGATTATATGTGAAAAACCACGGGCTCATTGATTTAAGAGTTGCCTCTTATTTTAACCTAATTTCTCTATTCCATACAACCATAGCTGGTGACCAAGTGCTAGGATAAATAAGTGATTGATCACTTATCAGGATCGACGGTCACGTTTTAATTGCACAATGAGATGGATGACTATCGTTACATCGAGACTTCATCCTTCGCGACTTCCATCCTCTTTAAAAATATCTCAAATAAAAGATGCATGTCCATAATCTTCAACAGTTGGATTTTATTTTCACGATGAACGATTCTCGTTCATTTCATAACTTTGGGACTTTGGGCATTTGCTGGTGGTGAAAATCCCAAAGTAAAAACTCATAGAGTGAAGTAACTTGTTGACCTCACTTGTTGATGTGGCACTGACTGAGTGGTTTCCACATGTCACTTAGATTTTTGAATTACACATACCTGAAGTGCCAATTTCACTTTGAAACTTTTCATCATCTAATTGTTCCACGTGTCATTGCTGACATAGATATCCTCATGTGGAATATGTTCTTCTTCTGGATCTAACGATTTTCCTAACTCCTGAAATGTATCTTAGATCGACGAGTGAGAGCGAATTCATAACTCGGCCTTTGGGTGAACTCATATGTTTTGAATTCTTTTTCTCCAAAGTGGTCAACACCAAAGTTAACCATTATTTTTATCCAACAACCATCATATATTTTCCAGATCTGATGGTCCTCATTTAACTCAAAAAAGATTAACTCAATCCAAATACTATCGGGAATTTGGGTATTCAGGATCTCAAACCTTTTTCCTTTCTTATCCTATCCTTCTACTTTACTTGATCCAACGGTCGGGATATTTCCCAAAGTGTTCCTTAGATCAGACAACTTGCGTCTACTTTGGGACACTTTGTCTCTTACCCTTTCCTTCCACTAAACTTGATCCAATGGTCACAATGTTTTCTGAAGTGTTCCTTAAATCAAACGACCCATGTCCACTTCAGGACTTCAGTCTTAAGTTAATCTTACTTTTTCTTAACAATTTTTTGCCAAAGTGGTCACTGTCGAAGTTGACCACATTCATCCTTGGCATGCTCTGAATAGATAAAAGGTTGATATGATTTCCCTGCTCTTCCTCTAATCCAATGGTTGACGGAAGTTCGTGACTTCATAACTTCGGTTAACTTCGCCTTTCTTACTTCTCACTTTACCTGAAGTGAGATTACTCGAAGTGTAACATCCTCACAACTTTTAACCAAAAATGAATATTGTTCATTGATCATGATATTAGATTGATGGATGGATCTATCTGCAATGATGCTTTTACTTGGTTTGAATCCAACGACTCTTATTTTTTCCCAAAAAGTTACCTACGATCAGATGGCTCACATTTACTTCAGAACTTTGGCTTCAACTAAAATTCCTTCATGCACATTCCCTTCGGTCGATTTTACCCGAAGTGGTCAATGTCGAGCTGACCATGCATATGTCACTTGCATGATTTATGGTCCATGAATTACTCTGTCCTTCTACTCAACTTGATCCAATGGTCGAGAATTCTCTTGGAGCAGTTCAATGATCAGGGATGATTGTGGGGTCCTCACTACCACGATGTTTAAAAATATTGTCGAGTTCGGCAATGGAAACTGCTCGTTTCGTAGTGGAACTGATGCCAATTGTAGATCTATTGGTAGGTGACGATCGACAATCAAGAATATTTGGGAGAATGGAATTAATGCTTTGTTTAATTCTCCCTTCGGACTATGCAATCAATCCTTTCCCTTGATCTCGCACCTTCATATCCAACGGTCATGACTTGATCTAATCATTGACCAGTCCTCCAATGATCCTTCTCCTGTAATCTAACGGTCTAAACTAATTACAGAATTTGAATTAATGCATTGTTTAATTCTGCGTTCACACTCTGTAATCAATCCCTACTTTTGATCTGGCACTTTGGGTATCCTACGGTCATGATTTGATCTGATCGTGTTTCTGCAATGCGATTTTCCTTATGAGCTTTGATATCTACATACTATCTGACATTTTCAGTCTCTACTAACTGTTATACTTTTGACATCAATGCCAATTTCATCAATGATAACTCAACAATGAAAATTCATCATAACAACTTATCATCACATCACAATGACATCGAATGTTGACATCAATGACAACATATCAATGACAATATGTCTAACAATATCACCCTTTGTCATCAAGGGAAACAAACTAACCTCATACAAAAAATCTCCCTGTGATGATGCTTTTCTCTATGAATTCACTCTCCCCATTTGACATCAATGGAAAAGGATTTCTTCTCTTATGATCAAACTTTGTCTGTCTACATTTTGTTGACCAAAATATGAACTTGGGTAACTCCCCCTTCATTCATGCTCTTCCTGCCATAATTGAATGACTCCCCCTATCAATATGCTCTCTCTACCTCTGACTAATCTCCCCCTTTGTTTCTGAAAGGGTAGCTCTCCCTGAAAAGGTCTCTTCTCCCGTTAATTTTAAAAAATATTGGCATAATCCTTTGATTTTGTAGAACCCAATTTATACTTCCTTTTGTATTTTCTTTCTTTGGTTAACAAATTATGACATCATCAGAATTTGATACTATCCCATATTCTTCTATAGGAACTTGATTTTCTTGGGCTTGATTTATTTTATACTGAATTTCACATTCTTTATTGGGACCTTCAACCATCATGCTCTTATTATTAATTTCTTCATTTTCAGGTGTAATATCATCTTTATTGCTTTCTCCTTCAGATTTTCTTTTCCATATGTTTCTATGAGATATTCTTCTTTTTGGATATTCTCTTTCTAATTGTGTTTTTGGAGATTTGTAATATCAATTATTCTTCCAACTTTTATTAGGTTTTGTCATTGACTTGAAAGTCTTATTCAAATACTGACTTTTTGTATTCTTGCAGTTTTGGGATTTGTGCCCAAACCTATCACAGTTGTGACAACTCATTGTATGTGGTGACAACCCCCCTTCTCCTCCTTCAGGATAGCATGACCTCCCACTATAGGATCGATCAAGTCATTGAGTCAAATGAATCGTCGGGTTTCGGTTGGTACCGATTTGACTTGACACACGCCCCTTTATACTTCCTCAGCACCCACTATCTAGTGCTTGTAGACCCTCTCCTTAGCGCTTTCAGCTCTTGCACCAACAACACTAGCTCCCGGGATAGACTTCCTCATTGACATGACTGCGGACTGTGATCGTGGGTCAATTCCCTTCACAACCCCAAGATTCAGGACTCTCGCGAGATGCTTTCTCCTTTTTTCCAATTTTCGAATCGACAAATGTTTTGGGACTAGATCTACGGTCCTAATTCTTCCTACATCCCCTCGACTCTGTCTCTTCCTATCATGAATCATCGATGCACTTATCCCTTGCCACGTTCCCTTCCAGATCCAATGACCTAGATTGAAATCACCCTTCACGACTTTGTGAAGATCCTTTGTTTTCTCTCGAGAAACCTTACGAAGCTCCTTCTCCTGAACTTCTCCATATTCTGCCACTTGTTTCCTCCTCGACGATGAGTGACTTCTCCATCTTTGGGCCTTCAGCAAATCCTCGAATTCCTTGCATGCTTATTTTAATTTATCCTTTCAAGACTTAGGCTATTCTTGAAGGCTTCCTACACTCCTTGCATAAATCTGTGCAACTCTCTTGAAACTTTGCTTGGCTTGAAAACCTCGAAGGTTCCAAGTTCCTCTGCAAGATTCTCATCCTTCCTCCTGAGCTTGTAAGGTGAATTGACAACACCTTAGGCACACTCCTTGTGCTTGAATAAATTGTAAGGTGGATTCTCTCTTGGCCTCCAGGAAAGGTTTAAGGCATCTCCTTTCCTTTGTTGATGCACTTCTTGCAAAACCTTCCTTCACCAGAATGTTCAACAATTATGGGATTCTCCTACACCTTAAATCGTGTAGTTCCTGGATATTCTCATGCAAGAACAATGCCCTCCTGGAAGAGTATTCCAGAGTGTTCAGTATCTCTAGACCGTGTCTCTCCACCTAGTCTTTATCTCCAAGGGACTTAACTGGCTTGAAATTTCTCCCCAAGTTTGTAAATTAATCTGGTGTGACCTCCTGGAAACTTCTCTTATGAGTCCCTTGAGTTCAGACACATGTACACTCTTTACATTGGCTTACAGAGTTTCCCAACTCTGGCGCACACTCCTTGTACTTAACCTAGAGTTACAGACTTAACTTAACAAACTCTCGGATAGAAAATTGTATCTCTATCCCTGTAGATGATTTCTAACATCCATCTACAACTCATAAACATGAAAATGACATTCATAGCACAACATCCATTGAACATAAATGTAAAATAGGAAAAATTATCATTCTTTCTATTAATGGTGGAACGTTAATTTGCAATGGTGGATTCTGAGTTGCAACTGCATCTCGGCTCTCGTCAATTTCCTACCGTCTAACCTTCTGTAAGGATCGACCGAAAACCATCTAACCTATGGTCATCTAAGCTCTACCTTTCCTACAATACAAAGATTTATACAAGAGGGGCTCAAATGAGCTTCCCTCGCAAGATAACTAATGGTGTCAAATCACCACCACTAATGCTTATCGAAAGACCAAATTATAATGATGGCGATCCTGCTCCAAATCAGACGCAGATCTAATTTTATGTCATCCTATTAATGGCGACCTTATCTCTAGCTTGTGTGAAAGCATGATTTATCTCTTCCAACTTGTCTTTAGTTAATGCATGGATCATGTGTTGCATTCTCAAGGAAAAAATGAGAGGGTTGACCTCTCCTTCTTTGAATTCACACCACGTGTGTTTATTAGCTGACGCGTGTTGATATGGAGTGATTCTCCTGCATCATACTCCATAGATTCAAAAATCACGATCTCCTACTCATGAGCTCTCCAACGTGGCTGAAATCCACTTGGATCCCAAACATTCTCTTGGAGCTTTCTCTCGGCTCCTCTGCATTGTTTATTTTGTTCCTGCATCATCCCGGCTACTCATGCAGGTTTCCTTTCATCCAGCTTCCTCTTGCTGATCGATTCTTTTGTCGACTCTGACATCAACTTTCTTATCCTCTCGATCACCTCGTCCAATAGCTCCATCGAATGGTTCTTCTGTTGAATACTGTCTCACTGCACCCGGTTCTTATTGATGGGAAAATAACACTGACTTCCCAAGACATCTTCACCATTTTTTCCCTTATCTTTCCATTCTATTGCATCCTCCACTTCTGTAGTCTCTATATTGAATTGTTGTTCAGTTGCTTCCCCTGACAGATTGATCCCTGTCATTTCTTTGGTTGGTTTTGTTCCATCTTCCCCCAGCCGCAAATCATATTGGTGTATCTCCCCTAGCAAGCCTATCTCCTAGCAGCCACCTTCTAGTTTTGGATTGTCTAAACAATCATCTGATTCCCTTAACTCCAATTCCCACTGAGTGAATAACTCAACTGGGCATTCTCCTTCTGTTGGGACAGACATCAAGATCTCTTATGTTTCCTCCATGACAGTCTCTTCTTCCTATCTCCTTCTCTCCTCTGCAGCATATGTGTTAGCCTCTCCTCGACCGCTTGGTAGGAATATCTTGACTACCCCAATGATCAGAACGTCCCTCTAACCCTCTTCCTTCGTTGTGATGAAATTTTCTAACTTGTCATCATCTTCATTCATGCGGATCTTAGTTCTATGTGAATCTCCATTTGAGTGAGGTTTCTCTTCCGCCTCCTCATCTGTCATTGAACTCTCAACTCATCTCATCTCTTCTCCCTTTCCCATATGGCAATATGGGATGTCTCCTCTGCCCACCTGGCAGTTTATGATATCCACTGATCCCTTCTCGTTTCCCACCTAGCAATAGATACAAGACTCTTGCCAGATCTCTTTCACTCATGAACGAGGTTTTCATCATGCCTCAACCACCTTCTTAACCTATGTTGCTGCCTTCTAGCCAAAAAATTATGAACAAGCCATCTGGCTATCCTCTTCAAAGGCCATTCATACCTCCAGTGTACCCTTGACTCCTTCTTCATCTTGAATTCTATCTTCTCCATCCATGCTCGAATTTCACTGATCTCCTTGTCCATATCCGCCTTGCTCTTCTACAATTGGAATTATCCTCAACCATGCTTATGACCTCTAATGGCCATCTTGCTCTATCTACAACTCACCCAAATTCTTATCATATTTTGCACACTTTGCAACAACTCCAATAGAGCATCACACCCTGTTTCCCTGGCTAACATAAATTAATTCTACACCAGCTCCTTTACTTTTTTCCCTCCACCTGAGAGAAATCAAGCTCTGATAACTGATCTCTGATGGAACTCTTGGTATCAAACTATCTTTTTCATCTCCCTTTGGCGGCCTTCGCCCACACTCTGCAGACAAAATAAAGCTATGAGACTATATTTGTATCCCCTTCTCTCTGCGTGAGAGAAATCGAGCTCTAATACCACTCATGGTATCAGACTATCTCTTTCGTCTCCCTTCTCCCACACTCTGCAGACGAAATCAAGAATTGATACCACTCTTGGTGACAATCCCCCTTCTCCTTCATCGAGTTGGCACGACCTCCCAGTCTAGGATTGATAAAGTCATCAAGTCAAATGACTTGTTGGGTTCTGGGTGGAACCAATTTGACTTGACACAGACCCCTTTACTCTTCCTCGACACCCACTATGTAGTGCCTACAGATCCTCTCCTTAGCGCCTTCATCTCTTGCACTGACAACACTAACTCTTGGGCTAGACTTCCTCATTAACGTGACTGAAGACTGTGATCATGGGTTGATTCCCTTCATGAAGCCATGCTTTGGAGCTCTCGTAAGATTCTTTCTTCATTTTCTCGATTTCTGAATCGACAAATGCTTCAAGACAAGACACACTTTCCTCGTTATTCCTGTGATCAAAGGATGTGGTCAAATCTTGAGTTCAGACTTCATGAGTCCTGCCTCCCCTTGACTTTGTCTCTTCCAATCTTGAATCAACGATGCGTTGATCCCTTTCCACATGTCGTTCCAGATACAATGACCTAGATTTAAATCTCCCTTTGGGACTTCGCAAAGATCCTTTGTTTGATCCCGACAAAACTTAAGAAGATCCTTCTCCCAAACTTCTAAATCTTCTGCCACTTGTTTCCTCCTCGATGATAAAAGACCTCTCCATCATCGAGCCTTCGGAAAATCCTTGGATTCCTTGCATGCTTAGTGCAATTTATCCTTTAGATACTTAGGTTGTTCTCTAAGGCTTCCTATACTCCTTGCATAAATATGTGCAACTCCCCTGCAACTTTGCTTGGCTTGAAAACTTCCAAGATTCCAAGTTCCTCTCCAAGCTTCTCATCCTTAATCCTAATATTGCAAGGAGAATTCACAAAACTGTAGGCGCACTCCTTGCACTTGACTCACTTCTTCGACGGATTCTCTCTCGGCCTCCTGGAATGGTTTAAGGCATCTCCTTTCCATTGTTAATGCACTTCTTACAAAACCTTCCTTCACCAGAATGTTCAACAATTCTAGGATTCTCCTATACCTTCGATCGTGTAGTTCCTGCATATGCTCACGCAATCTCAATGCCCTTCTGACAGAGTATTCTAGAGTGTTCAATATCTCTGGACCTTGTTTCTCTCCACCTAGTATTTATCTCCAAGGGACTTAACCGCCTTGAAATTTCTCCCTGAGTCTATAAATTAATCTAGTGTTCCCTCCTGGCAACTTCTCTTATGACTCCCTTGAGTTCAGATACACACTCCTTGAATTGGCTTACAGACTTTCCCATATCTGTTGCACACTCCTTTCACTTAGCCTAGAGTTCCAGACTTAAATTAACACACTCTTAGATAGAAAATTGTATCTCTATCCCTGCGGGTGATTTCTAACATCCATATACAACTCATAAACATGCAAATGACATTCATAGCACAAAATCCATTGAAGAAAAATGTAAAACAGGAAAAAATGCCATTCTTTCTATTAATGGTGGAGCTCCAATTTACAATGGTGGAGTCTGAGTTGCAACTGTGTCTCGTATATTTTCAACCTCCTATTGTCTAAACTTCTATAAGGCTCTACAAAATACCATCTAACCTACGATCATATAACCTCTACTTTTCTTACAATAAAAATATTTATACAAGAGGGGCTCAAATGAGCTTCCCTCCCAAGCTAACTAATGGTGTCAAATCACCACCCCTAATTCTTATAGAAATTCCAAATTATAGTGATGGCGATCCTGCTCCAAATTGGACGCAGATCTAATTTTTTTTCGGCCTATTAACGATGACCTTATCTCCAACTTGTGCGAAAGCACGATTTGGCTCTTCCATATTGTATTGAGTTAATTCTTGTATCACACCTTAGATTGTCGAGGAAAAAATGATAGGGAGATGCCTCCCCTTCCTTGAATGCGCACCACGCGTGTTTATTAGCTGGCGCGTGTTGATATGGAGCAATGCTCCTGCGTCAGTATGAAAAAAATTTGTTGTGTGCCGAACAAAATTGCATCTCCAACATCCAATTAAGTTTTTGGATTTTATTTTATATACTTTCTCTATTTTCTTGCACTCCATTGCTTTATGGCCAAATCTATGACAAGAAAAGAAATAGCCATTGAAGGTGTTTCCATTCTTGATTTTATTTTGGATTGAGAAATCCGTCATTTGATTTTCTTCTTGCTTTTTACTTCTATAGCTTCCTTCCTTAACAAAGTTCATGACTCATAATTGCTTTGTAATTCCACCTTTCCCTTTTTAGAAGGATGATCCTTTCTCATGTTTGTAAATGGTGCTCCTTTCTAGGATAGTTGAGCTATTCTGGAAATTGACAATTTTATTTATCTTTTCATTCATCTTTTTGAGATTGACTATTTCTAACTTCAATATTTGACATAATTCTTCCCTTTTAGTTATCTAAATATTAAGAGGTTTTTCCACATGTTTAGCATGTTCAAGATGAGTCTTTAGATTGATGACTATTTCTTATGTCTCATCCAAGACTTCTTTGCATTTAATAGTTTTGTCACATGTATTCAATTCTTCCATATCTTTTGTTAGATCAAAAACTTTTGTTTTCAATATTTTGATTTCTTTCTCGTATTCTAGTTGAATCATTTTGAGGTTGATGGCTTATAATTCAAACATTTGACATGATTCTTCCTTTTTAATTATTTGTATCTTTTGGGCTTCTTCCTTCTTCTTAGCTTCTTCATTTTGAGTCATTAGATCTGCATTAGTACTTTCATTTATCTTTTGAAATTGATGATTTCCAATTCCAACATGTGGTAAGAATTTTCTTTCCTTGTTAATTGGATCTTTAGGTCTTCTTAACTTTATTTAATTTCCTCAAGTTGAGTGTTTATATGGTTAACTGATTCTTTTGATTCTTTTAGTACTTTTTTTCTTTTACTGTCATGTGTCTTTACTTCTTCCATCTCTTCTATTAAATTAGTAACTTCAATTTTCAATCTTTTGATCTCATTTTCTTTGTCTTCTAGTTGAACTCTCTATTCAAACTCTTCATGGTTAGATTGATCTAACTTTTGAAGTGTATCCAACTCTTCAAAAGTGTACATTATTTTATTTTCAATATGGTCAAGAACATCCACAGGAACTTTAATATGCATTTAATTTCTTGGTTGCATACAAATCTCTTATATTACAACTGTAACATCAATCTTAAAATTATGTAACTTTTCTTTAGTGATTACTAATGTATGCCTAAATTCCTTGATGAGGTTGTCTTCCTCATTTTTGAATGGGGTTTGCATCAAATCATGCATTTCATTCTAATTAGAAATATTTTTCTTTGTATTGTGTTCTTCATTCTGATAGGAATCTTGTTCATTAGAGTCTTTTTCCTTATTATGATAGGAATCCTCTTTATCTAAGTCTTGTTCCTCACTTTGATAGTATTTCTCTCTTCTTGTGTTTCATTCTGATAACCATTTTCTAGTTGAAGCCATAATTATTTAGCACATTTGTAGTGCTTCATATTTTCTTTCACTTGGTCTGACAACCCATCCTGAATTGCTTTTAAGGCTATTGAATTTTTTCTCCTTGCTTCCTTTGCAGATTTGGTTTTTCTCTTTGAAGTAGTTAAGTGGAAGGGCTTACTTACTACTGAATCCCAAACTTTAGATCCTCTTGACTTCAAATATATTTTCATGTTTTATTTCCAAGATAAATAATTTGTTCCATCAAATAAGGGAGCTTCTTTTGTGGAGATAACAATTTGTACACCCATTTCTACTGAATCTACCTTTAGTGTTTTAAACTATGATGAAGGCACCTGCTCTGATACCAATTGTTGAAATGGATACTTGACACTAAGAGGGGGGGGCGGGGGGGTGAATCAGTTTCACAAACATTTGATCGATTTTCCACTTTTCATAAATTAATTAAACAACATATATTGTTTCATTTTCTCAACCAATATATATATAATAATAAATTATTTATTTATTTATTTAACTTGAATGAATACATAAGATCAATATTTGAATTTCATCTTCAAACAACTATGAGAGACCCAACTCTCTGTTACAAGACCCATCTTGTAGTTCTTAGATCCAACTAAGAAATGAGGAATCCAACCCTCATAACAAGTCCTAGCTTGTTGATCTCATATCCAACTGAGATGAGAGGAATCCAATCCTCATACAAGACCCAACTTGTAAACATGCACCAACTTGATAGAATGAACCTTCATTCAATCCATTATATATAAATATATATACTTCAACAAATTCAAGTGCTCTTTCTTATCACCATTCCTTCTTCTTTATATAGTCTTCCAACTGGTGTGAATTTCAATCATTTTGTCTTTTGATATTTGAAACATTGTACCTTTTCATTTAAATGATAATATTAATCTTTAGATAATATCATTTTTCCTTTTATCCTGTATTCATAATTCTCATGAATTAACTCTCTTTTATTCATCATTGTGTGTCGGTTCTTTTGTCTACACGAGTTGATCACAAACCTGGATCAACTCATTATATCGTACTCATGATTCTGTTGTGTTCTCAGTTCACCAACAAATCATATTTTATCTTTTATCAATTATTTGTTTTGTTCTAGTGTTAACTCTCTATCGAATTAAATCTATATGAGGCACTTCCTTCAAACCATTTACATATGAACATATGCACAAAACCATGGGCTCATTGATGTAAGTGTTGCCTCTTATTTAATCCTTATTTCTCTATTCCATATGACCTTAGGTGGTGACGAGACGCTAGGCTAAATAAGTGCTTGATCACTTTTCAAGATCGACAGTCACGTTTTAATCACACGACGAGATGGATGACTGTCGTTACTTCGGGACTTCATCCTTCATGACTTAAAACCTCTTTACAAATATCTCGAATAAAATACACGTGTCCATAATTTTCAATGGTTGGATTTTATTTGCACAATGAACTGTTCTCGTTCATTTCAAAACTTCGGGACTTTGGGCATTTGTTGGTGGTGAAACTCCCGAAGTAAAAACTCACGGAGTGTCATAACTTGATGACGTCACTTGTTGATGTGGCACTAACTAAGTGGATTCCATATGTCACTTAGATTCATGACTCAAGCATACCTGAAGTGCCAACTGCACTTTGGCACTTTTCATCATCTGGTTGTGCCACGTGTCCTTGCTGAAGTAGATCTCCTCATGTGGCACATTCTCTTCTCCTAGATATAATGATTTTCCTAACTCCCAAAATGTATCTTAGATCGACGACTAAGAGAAACTTCAGAACTTCTACCTTTGGGTGAACTCATATGTTCTTAAGCCTTTTTTCATCGAAGTGGTCAAAGCTAAACTTGACCATTATTTTGATCCAACAACCATCATGTCGTTTCTAGATATGATGGTCCTCATTTAACCCAAAAAATATGAACTGAATCCAACGGCTATCAAGAATTCGATTATTCGGGATCTCAAACCTTTTTCCTTTCTTATCCTATCCTTATACTTTCCTTGATCCGACGGTCGAGATATTTCCCGAAGTGTTCCTTAGATTAGACGACTTGCATCGAATTTGGGACACTTTGTGTCTTACCCTATCCTTCCACTAAACTTGATCCAACAGTCGGGATGCTTTCCAAAGTGTTCCTTAGATTGGACAACTCATGTCCACTTCGGGACTTCAGCCTTCAGGTAATCTTACTTGTTCTCAACCCTTTTCTACCGAAGTGGCTAGCGCCGAAGTTGAACACACTCATCGTTGGTGTGCTCTGAATAGATCAATGGTTGAGAGGATTTCCCTGCTCTTCCTCTGATCCAATGGTTTACGAAAGTTCCTAACTTTGTAACTTCGATTAACTTCACTTTTCTTACTTCTCATTTTACCTGAAGTTAGATTATCCAAAGTGTAACCTCCTCACATATTTTAAACCGAAATGAATGTTGTTCATTGATTATGTTCTTAGATCGATGTATCAATCCATCTGTGATGCTTCTTTTCCTTGGTTTAAATCCAAGGACTCTTCTTTTTTACCAAAAAGTTGTCTACGATCGGATGGCTCATGTTTACTTTGGAACTTCATCTTCGGTTAAAATTACTTCATGCACATTTCCTTCAGTCAATTTTACCCAAAGTGGTCAATGTCGGGTTGACCATGTGTATGTCACTTCTATGATCTATGGTCCATGACTTACTCTTTCCTTCCACTCAACTTGATACAACGGTCAAGAATTATCTTGGAGAAGATCAACGATTAGGGATGATTGTGGGTTCCTCACTAGCACAATGTTTAAAACTATTGTCGAGTTCTGCAATGGAAACTGCTCATTTGGTAGTGGAACTAATGCCAACCATATATCTATTGACAAGTGACGATCGACAGTCTAGAATAATTGTGGGATTGGAATTAACGCATTGTTTAATTCTCCCTTCACGCTCTGCAATCAATCCCTTCCCATGATCTAGTGCTTGCATATCCAACTTTCATGACTTGAACTGATCATTGACTAGTCCTCCAATAGTCCTTCTATTGTAATATGATGGTCTAGACTAATTTAGGGATTGGAATTAAAGCATTGTTTAATTATCCCTTCACGTTCCGCAATCAATCCCTTCCCTTGACCTAGAGATTTGTGTATCCAACGATCACGACTTGCTATGATCATGTTTTTGCAATGCACTTTTCCTTCTAAGATTTGATATCTGCATACTATCTGATATTTTCATTCTCTGCTAATTGTTATACTGTTGACATCAATGAAAATTTCATAAATGATAACTCAAAAATGAAAATTCATCATAACAACTTATCATCACATCACATTGACATCGATTGTTGACTTCAATGATGACATATCAATGACAATATGTCCAACAATCTCTCCCTTTGTCATTGAGGAAAACACACTAACTTCATACACAAACTCCCCCTGTGATGATGCTTTCTTCTATGAGGTTACTCTCCCCCTTTGACATCAATGGCAAAGGGTTGCTTCCCTTATGATCAACCTATCTCTCTCTACATTTTGTTGACCAAAACATGAACTTGGGTAACTACCTCTACATTCATATTATGCCTGCCATAATTGCATGACTCCCCTTGTGAATATGCTATCTCTACCTCTGAATAATCTCCCCTTTTGTTTCTGAAAGGGTAGCTCTTGTTGGAAAGGTCACTTCTCCTGTTAATTTTAAAACCTATTGGCATAATCCTTTGATTTTGTAGAACCCAATTTAAACTTCTTTTATTATTTTCTCTCTTTGCATAACAAATTATGACTTCATCAGAATTTGATATTGTCCAATATTGTTCTATAGGCACTTGCTTTTCTTGGGCTTGATTTATTTCATATTGAATTTCACATTCTTTATTGGGACCTTCACCCATCATGTTCTTATTATTAATTTCTTCATTTTTAGGTGTAATATCATCTTTCTTTCTTTCTCCTTCATATTTTGTTTTCCATATATTTCTATAAGATATTCTTCTTTTGGATCTTCTCTTTCTAATTGTGTTTTTGGATATTTGTCATCTCCTTTCTTCTTCCAACATTTATTAAGTTTTGTCACTGACTTGAATGACTTATTCAAATATTGAATTTTTGTATTCTTGTAGTTTTGGGATTTGTGCCCAAACCTATCACAGTTGTAACATCTCATTGTATGAAAAAAATTTGTTTTGTGCCCAAAAAATTGCATCTCCAACATCTAATTGAGTTTTTGGATTTTCTTGTATATCCTTTCTGTAGTTTCTTGCGGTCCATTGTTTTATGGTAAAAGCTATGAAAAAAAAAGTAATAGTCATTGAAGGTGTTTCCATTCTTGATTTTATTTTGGCTTGAGAAATTTTTCATTTCATTTTCTTCTTCCTTTTTACTTCTATAGCTTCCTTCCTTAACAAAATTCATGACTTGTAATTTCTTTGTAATTGCTCCTTTTCCTTTTGAGAAGGATGATCCTTTCTTGTGTTTTTAAATGGTGCTACATTTGTCATTGTATTCTTTCTTATTATATCCAAGACCAATTTTTTCATTAGTTGATCTTTGTCTCTTCCAAATCTTATCTAAGATAATTGTGCTATTCTGGAAATTGACAATATTATTTGTCTTTTCATTCATCTTTTTGAGATTGACTATTTCTAACTTCAATATTTGACATAATTCTTCCTTTTTAATCAACTGAATCTTAAGAGCCTCTTCCACTTCTTTTGAATGTTCAAGAAGAGTCTTTATATTGATGACTATTTCTTCTATCTCCTCCAAGACTTGTTTGCATTTAATAGTTTTTTCCTATGTCTTCAATTCTTCCATATATTTTGTTAGATAAAAGAAATTATTTTTCAATATTTTGATTTCTTCCTCGTATTCGAGATGAATCCTTTTGAGGTTGTTTCTTCCTTTTTAGTTATTTGGATCTTTTGGGATTCATCATTTTTATTATCTTCTTCAATTTGAATCATTAGATCTCCATTAGTATTTTCATTTATCTTTTTGAAATTGATGATCTCCAATTCCAACATGTGGTAATAATTTTCTTTCCTTGTTAATTGGATCTTTAGGTCTTCTTCACTTTCTTTAATTTTCTCAAGTTGACTATTTAGAATGTTAACCAATTATGTTGATTCTTTTATTACTTATTTTCTTTTACTGTCATGTGTCTTTAATTCTTGAATCTCTTCTATTAGATTAGTAACTTCGGTTTTCAATCTTTTGATCTCATTTTCTTTGTCTTCTAGTTGAACTCTATGTTCAAACTCTTCATGGTTAGATTGATCTAACTGTTGAATTTTATCCAACTCTTCAAAATTGCACATAACTATATTTTCGAGATGGTCAAGAACATCCACAAGAACTTTAATATGCATATAATTTCTTGGTTGCATACGAATCTCTTCTATTGCAACTGTAACATCAGTATTAAGATTATGTAATTTTTCTTCAGTGATTACTGAGGTATGCCTCAATTCCTTGATGAGTTTGTCTTCGTCATTGTTGACTAGGGTTTGCATCAAATCTTGCATTTCATTCTGATTAGAAATATTTGTATTTGTATTGTGTTCTTCATTCTGATAGGAATCCTCTTCATTAGAGTTTTTTCCCTTATTCTGAGAGGAATCCTCTTTATCTCAGTCTTGTTCCTCACTTTGATAGGATTTCTCTTCTTCTTGTGTTTCATTCTGATAACTATTGTTTCTCCTTGCTTCCTTTGCATATCTGGTTTTTATCTTTGAAGTAGTTAAGTGTCAGGGCTTATTTACTGTTGAATCCCAAACTCCAGATCCTCTTGACTTCAGATATATTTTCATATTTTCCCTCTATGATAAATAATTTGTTCCATCAAATAAGGGATCTTATTTTCTAGAGATAACAATTTGTCCACCCATTTATTCTAAATCTACCTTCAGTGTTTTAAACTTTGACGAAGGCACCTACTCTGATACCAATTATTGAAATGGATACTTGACACTAAAAGGGGGGGGTGTATCAGTGTCACAAAACGTTGGACAATTTTCCACTTTTCATAAATTAACTGAACAACATATATTATTTCATTTTATCAACCAATATATATAAAAAAATAAATACTTTATATATTTATTTAACTTGAATGAATACATAAGATCAATCTTTGAATCTCATATTCTAACAATTATGAGAGACCCAACTCTCTGTTACAAAACCCAACTTGTAGTTCTCAGATCCAACTGAAAAACGAGGAATCCAACCCTCATAAAAAGTTCCATCTTGTTGATCTTAGATCCAACTGAGATGTGAGGAATCCAATCCTCATACAAGACCAAGCTTGTAAAAATGCACCAACTTGATAGAATGAACCTTCATTCAATCTATTATATTTAAATATATATACTTCAACAAATTCAACTACTCTTTCTTCTCACCATTCCTTCTTGTTTATATAGTCTTCCAACTGGTGTGAATTTGAATGATTGTGTCTTTTGATATTTGAACCATTGTACCTCTTCATTTAAATGATAATATTGATCTTTAAATAATATCATTTTTCCTTTCATCCTTTATTCATAATGCTCATGAATTAACTCTCTTTTAATCATGACTCTGTGTCGATTATTTTGTCTTCATGATTTGATGAGAGACCTGGAACGTTGCATTATATCATACTCATGCTTCTAATGTGTTCTCAATTCATCAACAGATCATATTTGATCTTTTATCAATTCTCTGTATTGTTTTAGTGTTAAATCTTTGTCGAATTAAATCTGTATGAGGTGCTTCATTCAAAGCATTTACATATGACCATATGTGGAAAACCACGGGCTCATTGATTTAAGAGATACCTCTTATTTTACCTGTATTTCTCTATTCCATAAAACCACAGGTGGTAACCAGAAACTAGGCTAAATAAGTGATTGATCAGTTGTCAAGATCGATGATCACATTTTAATCACACACTGATATGGATGATTGTCGTTACTTTAGGACTTCATCCTTCGTGACTTCCAACCTCTTTACAAATATCCCGAATAAAATACATGTGTCCATAATCTTCAATAGTTGGATTTTATTTGCATAATGAACGATTCTCATTCATTTCATAAATTTAGGACTTTGGGAATTTTCTAGTGGTGAAACTCTCGAAGAAAAAACTCTCGAAGTGACTAACTTGATGATGTCACTTGTTGACATGGCACTAACTGAGTGGCTACCACATGTCACTTAGATTCGTGACATACACATACCTGAAGTGAAAACTACACTTTGACACTTGTCATCATCTGATTGCACCACGTGTCCTTCTAGAAATATATCTCCTCGTGTGGCACATGTTCTTCTCCTAGACCTAACGATTGTCCTAACTATCGAAATGTATCTCAGATAAACGACTGAGAGTGACTTCCTAACTTCGGCCTTCAAGTGAACTCATATGTTTTGAATCCTTTTTCGCTAAAGTGGTCGGCATCGAAGTTGACCATTATTTTGATCCAATGACCATAATGTATTGTCCATACCTGATTGTCCTCATTTAACCCGAAAAATATTAACTCAATCCAACAGCTATGGGGAATTCAGGTATTCGAGATCTCAAACATTTTTCCTTACTTATCCTATCATTCTACTTTCCTTGATCCGACGGTCGAGATATTTCTCGAAGTGTTCCTTAGATCATATGACTTGCATCTACTTCAGGACACTTTGTGGCGTACCCTTTCCTTCCACTAAAATTGATCCAACGGTCGAGATTCTTTCTGAAGTGTTCCTTAGATCAGATGACTCATGTCCACTTCATTACTTATGCCTTCAGGTAATCTTACTTGTTCTCATCCGTTTTCTTCCGAAGCGGTCAATGTCGAAGTTGAGCACACTCATCCTTGATGCACTCTGAATAGATCAACGGTTGATAGGATTTCCCTGCTCTTCCTTTGATATGACGATTGACGAAGACTTTGGAACTTTGGTTAACTTCTCCTTTCTTACTTCTTGTTTTACTTAAAGTGAGATTACCCAAAGTGTAACCTCCTCGCATATTTTAACCCAAAATGAATGTTGTTCATTGATCGTGATCTTAGATCGATGGCTCGATCTGTCTACAATGATGCTTTGCCTTGGTTTAAATCCAATGACTCTTCTTTTTTCTTGAAATGTTACCTACGATCGGATGGCTCACATTTACTTCGGAACTTCGGCTTCGGCTAAAATTCCTTCATGCACATTTCCTTCAGTCGATCTTAGCTAAAATGGTCAATGTTGGGTTGACCATGCATATGTCACTTCCATGATCTATAGTCCATGAATTACTCTGTCCTTCCACTCAATTTGATCCAACAGTCGAGAATGGTCTTGGAGCAAATCAACGATCAGGGATGATTGTGGGGTCCTCACTAGCATGACGTTTAAAACTATTGTCGAGTTCCGCAATGGAAACTACTCATTTTGGTAGTGGAATTGATGTCAACCATAGATCTATTGGCATGTGACAATCAAAAGTCTAGACTAATTGTGGGATTGGAATTAATGTGTTTTTTAATTCTCCCTTCATGCTCTGCAATCAATCCCTACCCTTGATCTAATACTTTCATATTCAATGGTCATGACTTGATTTGATCGTTGACCAGTACTCCAATAGTCCTTCTCTTGTATTCTGACTATCTACACTAATTGTGAGATTGGAATTATCATGTTGTTTAATTCTCCCTTTGTGCTCTGCAATCAATCCCTGCCCTTGATCTGGTGCTTTGCATATCCAACGATCACGACTTGATCTGATCGTGTTTCTACAATGCACTTTTCCTTCTGAGTTTTGACATCTGCATACTGCCTAAAATTTTCATTCTCTGCTAAGTGTTATACTGTTGACATCAATGAAAATTTCATCAATGATAACTCAACAATAACAATTCACCCTAACAACTTATCATCACATCACAATGACATCGAATGTTGACACCAATGACAACATATCGATGAAAATATGTCCAACAGTATTTTCATTCACTCACTTGCTCATACATGCATACTAATTTCTACCCCAAAAACCTTTATATATTTATATAATTACATTCAGGGTTATCCCTTTTTAATGGACCAAAAATTCCTAATGGACTTCCTTATTTTGCACATGTTTATCCCTGAAATTGCACCGAATGGATTTCTTTCTTTTGCGCTTACAGTGCAGTTCCCAAAATTGGTCCCAAAAAGTATTTTCCCAACACATGGAAATGATCGAGCCAATAAAGGCTTAAATAACTCCCTTAATTTCCTCTCACTCATCATTAAATCACTTTCCATGCAATTAATTCCATTAAAATCCTTTTTCTTATCTACTAAACACCAGATCTATAAAAAATAGGGCACATTATCTCCCAATTGATAACACGTGTATGTCTTAGCCAAATTTAGCCCAAGAACATGCATTTGATTCCTATTTTCCTTTTCCATATGTTTTCTTCCTCTCTTAAAACATAATGAAATGTTTCCACCTCTCATTAATTACTTCTCCATTCTCATATGAGCTCCTAACTTCGTCTCTCTTACCATACATGTGGCACTCTCCCTCTTCCTCACTTCACTACTATTCTCCATGTGCCACATCTCCTTCTTGATATCCTAGTATCTAGCACATATCTCGAGAAATATTATTCCCTAACCTCTCATTCCTCTCACACATGCTCACTTTTCTCCCATTCCCCACTCCACAGTGCACCTCCTCCATGTATTCTAAGGTGCAATTCTTTATACCATGCAACACATACCTCTCTTCTCTTCCTTACTTGTACTCTTCTCCCTATTCCTAAGCACTTAACTCATCATTTTTTCCTTACCTACTCTCTTAGTTTCTCAATCCATATGTTTGTCTCATGTGTTTGCTTCATCACATGTGCCCTCTTCCCTAAAAGATAGGGAACACTCACCCTTTCCTTCTCTTATCCATGCCTTTCCTCCTCTTGACTCTCAGACGAGGTGTTTTGACTCTCTCATCACTCCACTCCTCTTCTGCACATGTGTTCTTAATGATTCTCACTATATCATGCATTCTACTTCCCTTCTTTAGCCATCCATGTACACTCATGGTCTCTTGTTTGGAAGTGTGCCCCTCTTCACTATATATTAGAGTTAGCTACATGGTTTAGTGGTCGTATTTCTATAGCAATATTATTTATTACTCTCTTTATCTCTCTCATTTTTCTTCTACTATACTATCTACTCTTTCTTTGTGTGAGGATAACCATAGTTCTGACTTTTGTGTCTATTGATATGGTGCAATCAACCCTTTGGAAACCATTAATAAATAAGTGTTTTGCCTACTTTCTGGCTTTCACTGTTGTCGGTATTTTGTTCTCTCTTTATGAACTCAATTATTAGTTTGTAGCCATTTATTATGATAATCATCTATATTTTAAGTGGTTTTCTCTTCCTTTTATTTCATGTTTATCATGCTAACACTACAAGTTCCTTCAAAGTAAAACTATACCATCTTTACCTACCATATTGGTGACGTGTTTACACATAGTCTAAGTAAAATTTGATGTTACTTTTTATTTGTTTTTTCAAAACATTCAGTTCAAATCATAAGCTCAATACGTAGGGACTCACTCCTGAGGTTTGCATGCACCGACCTGAATGGAGAGGAGGCTTGCTTTTAAAACATTGGGGCATTCTCTCCTTGAATTAAACACTTTTCTATTATTCATTTCTTCATTATCATATTTGATTGCAGGGTGAAAAAGTATGCTAATAGGGTGAAATCATGTTTGGGCCCTAGTTGTCATTTTCCCTTCTTGTAGCTTCACTTGGGTCAAGGATATAAATATAGGTTTAAAGACCTAAAGTGCGAGAACTTTTGGGCCTTAGGATTTTAACCCTAGCAAGGATGCTTCACAAACTTGGAGAAATAACTTTTTTTGAATAATATAATCACTTATGTCTTCCTCTTACGCTTTCAACAAAACAATGATACTCACAATAAGATAGTAATTCAACCATTAACATTAACATGACAAGATAAAATTTGAAAAAATACTTACTTTATCCCAAATATCAAGAGCATAAAACCCTAATTACATATATTATCCATTCAAATGATCATTGAACCATCCACAATGAACCTCCTTCAAGCATAGCGCATAAGAGAAAAATTCTAAGAAGGATGAAATTGCAAACTTTTTAGGAATGTAACCCCATAATTTATGAGGAATTGTGACAATCCAAAGGAATATTATCATTGGACTTTTTATATGAGGATAAAAAGAATTTTTTTTCCACATAACAAGCAAAATAACAAAAATAATTGGGATGTACCCCTCAAGTATCCTCTACAAAATGATAAAATGCAAATAAAACATCACTATTGCCACACGTGTGGTGATTCCAATCCTCCAAAGGCTAAGAGAGTGCCTCCAAAGTCCATGTGGCATCATTCAGAGGTGAAAAAATGGAAAAGGCATGTCTCCTCATCCATTGTCATGCCAAATCATCTCTGGTTCCCCAAGTTTCCATCAAACCCTAGCACCATCAAACCCTAGAATATGACATCGTCAAATTGAGGCCAACCTTTAGGATCCATGGTGTTGCATCGAGGGAAAAAGAGGATGCATCTCATCTCTTAGTGATATATATTTTCCTTCTACTACAATTTCCCGGTTGCAGTGAATAATAAGACTTGGGGTCCTCTACCCAACATGTGGGATTTTATCCCATATGTGTGCCATCATGACCAAATCTTCTCAAACCAATCCCATTTATCCATTGTCCAATGTTCCAAGGATGTTAGAGCTCATGTTAGAAGATGGTAAGTCACTGGATGACTCATGTCCCTATATCACACTTGTCAAATTCCTTCAATAAGGGCACAATGTCTTATCTGAGAATCAGTGAGAACCTAGGATGTCCCTTAAAGAACCATGTTAGGGCCATACAAAACAAAGTAGAGAATAATCCAAGGTAAAACAAGGTTCATGAAAGTTATTAGTCCTTAAATCATGGAAAGTAAGTTGTTACTTAAGATATAAGCCATGTAAATGATTCACCTCAGTATTCCCTTCAAGAATCACACCATCGCTAGAACTTATGTGACTTGGCAAGTTTAAATATGGGAGTTCCTTCATCTAAACCTATTAGGTGTGCCAACCTAGACAGGAAATAAAAGACCAGTGTAGAGGGATAGGTCCCGAGGGAAACAATGAAAGAAGGAAACCCTTCAAGAGTAAGTGTGATAGTGATATAAATTAGGGCTTACTTCATGGCTTATGGTGTCTTTAAATCCATATCTATGGGGGCCATTATAGAGGAAGAACTTGTTTCTTGAGATACCCTTTCCTCGGTAGCTTTTTCATTTCTAACCCCTTAATTTCCTTTTGATACCCAGTTACTATTTGGAAGTCTCGTTTACAAGTTTCAAGATTTATTCCTTCATTTTTACTAGCCTACAGTCCTATTATGATTGTGCATTCATTCACATTAGGACAAGGGGTGATTACCAATAGAGGGGATAGATCTCAATCTGGCCCGTGACTTTTATGGTGGCCTTTATCTTTAGTATAGAATATACATATAGAGTACTTGTGTCAGCCTCTCGGCCTTCATCCCCTTCTTCTCATGAGAAAATTTACCATGAACCATTACCAAACTTTACTGCACTGTGAGAGGCTCTAGGATGGAAGGTGTCAAGTACGGTGGGGAATAGAATGTTTCCCTCATGAGGGCCCCTCAGTGGTACCCCTTTTCCCTAGGTGGTTACAACACACGACTAGGGCATAGAAGCTTAACACCAAGGTGAAGCACGGTACCTAACACAACTTCCCAAGCCAATGATCCATTATCAAACTTAAACCAATGATCTTCATCCAGATGCCCAAAAAATTATGTACAACACTTCGCATGAAAGAAGCACTGGCATACTTCATGGTGACATTGACTTACCATCTCCCATATAATAGATTTTCTGGATGTGACTAGATTTGGATAATCTATATCCATAGAGGAAAATAAGGGGGGATGTTGGGCTTCCATCTCTCAACATGGTGCTCATCATCATGGTTCAAATCATAGTATCCATTGCAGGCCATGACACATGATCTCCACTAGTTATACCTAGACATAGGGGGTAACACTATCCATTATTAAAAATGAAAGAAATATTTCCTTTCCCAAACATGTGGAATATGGAGGTATATTCCATTTGTTCATGGGATGCCATCCTAATCATCCTAATCCACTGGGATAAAGTTTTACTAGAGATTATCCTACAAAATATTTCCCTACCAATGTAGCTCACTCATATAAAAGAAATTGATCTTATATTATATATTCTCGCAACATAAATTTCATATTCTTGACATTAAGCTTAATCCAAAAAACGTTCATTTTCTAATATCATCCTTTCAATAGGTCATGTCCTCTTAAACCCTCATCCTTTCTCACATCTGAATTGATATTTTGATTTGTAGCACCAATTCTTCCAACGATCAAATCAATCAATCTTCCTCTCATTCCTCTAAAATATTTTCTTCATCCCATGGAAGATCAAATTACACCTCTATCACTCTACAAATTGTTCCACCCATAATTTTTCATTAATTTATTGAGTGGGGTTGTCAAAAGTTTTCATTAATTTATTGAAGTGGGGTTGTCAATGGATCCCTAGTCGATTTAGTCGGCCATGATACTTCAACCAAAACCCCTTATATATTCATGAAATAGAGTTATGTATATGTTCTTCTGGAGTGTTTAACATTTTTGTGGTGTATGTCTTTCCTCCTAATCTGACCTTAAAACTCAAATCACCTTCCGTCATCGCATCCTTACCACCATGGCTAATTACCCTTTCATTAACCCTAAGTATATTGAAAATGGAGGAAAAGTCAAAATATATCTTCCCACCTAATACCTTGCTATGATATAGCATGATTTGTAGTCATTAAGATGACACTACGAAGATTTACTAATGACGTTGGGAATAGTTCTTACTTTCCATCCATGAGCATCCTCCTACGAAATGAGTTTAAACCAGACATTTAATTAGAATCTAATTTGGATAGATTAAAACATCTATCCAACTTAAGATATATAGCATGATTTGTGGTCATTAAGATAACACTACAAAGATTTACTAATGGAGTTAGTAATAGTTCTTACTTTTCATACAAAATGAGTTTAAACCAGACATTTAATTAGAATCTAATTTGGATAGATTAAAACATCTATCCAAATTAAGATATATAGCATGATTTGTGGTCATTAAGATAACACTACAAAGATTTACTAATGGAGTTAGTAATAGTTCTTATTTTTCATACAAAATGAGTTTAAACCAGACATTTAATTAGAATCTAATTTGGATAGATTAAAACATCTATCCAAATTAAGATATATAGCATGATTTGTGGTCATTAAGATAACACTACAAAGATTTACTAATGGAGTTAGTAATAGTTCTTACTTTCCATAGAAAATGAGTTTAAACCAGACATTTAATTAGAATCTAATTTGGATGGATTAAAACATCTATCCAAATTAAGATATATAGCATGATTTGTGGTCATTAAGATAACACTACAAAGATTTACTAATGGAGTTAGTAATAGCTCTTACTTTCCATCCATGAGCATCCTCCTACAAAATGAGTTTAAACCAGACATTTAATTAGAATCTAATTTGGATAGTTAAAACAACATTGCAGATTTATTAAGAAATTCGAATTTAGACATTGTAATGGGCATTTGAATGTACATTCTAATCGACAGACTAAAGGGCGCTCAAATGGACGAGAACAAATTTTTTTTCAACAATATCATTGTGGACTTTTTAGTGGTGACGAATATAGATAACTTTATTCTAGATTTGAGGGTTATAAGTAGAGGGAAATTGTTAATTGTGCTGCTTTATTTTTTAACTTACCATTCTCTGTCTCTTTTTGAAAAAACTCCAACTAATCAAAGAATTTCGGGGTTTTCGGGTGAGAAAGTTGTAAGCTTACTTAGGAGCGCATGCCGTCTGGTTAACTCTTCTTGCTGGGCATCTACGCATCCGGTTTAAAGAACATTCTGCTCATCAAAGAATCCATAGAGTCCAATAATGGCCATTTCTGAAGGAAGCCATTCAACATCTGGAGTTTAAATCTCCAGAAGATGAGGCATGGTATGCAGTCATTTGGTGCGGAGAGCGTGAAGGACAGCCTAAAGGAGCTTCATACTTGATGTGTATTACGAAGGTCTAAATGGAATAGGGCAGGTTTATTGTGTGCAGGCTTATAGTGTGAATTTGAAAGACAGCAACCAAGTCCAGGAAACGAGAGCGAGATTTCGATGCAGGTCCATTCAATTAAAATTTTGGCAGTGCCGCCATGTGCAAAGAGGAACACCCATTTGTGCTGCTTACCGCTCAAACAAGAAGAAAGTTTCTGAGTATTTTGATGCAGTTCTGAAAAAGATTGAAAAGGTTGTGAAAGAGGTTCCTTAAATTTTCACCAGTTTATTCGCAGTAGCATGTCTGCCGCTGTTGCAAATCATGGTCATGTGTTAAAAAGTAATGTTCAAAGTGTGTCAAATGTACTCTTCAGGCATACTTGCAAGAATGCTTCTCTTATCCAGCTTAAACAATACGAAAATGAGGGATCAACGTCTTTATCCGGCTCAGGTAACTCAAACTTCCAGCATGAAAATATGCGAAAGAATATTACCAAGGAAACAACTGTTGGTACACTGCGGGGAAGAAGCAAAAACCGTCAGGAAACGCAATTTAACACTGCGGGAAAGAAGCAAAAACTAAATCATCCCGATCCGAATCTGCCTGTCGAGGCCCCTCCTGTTCTCGGTCTGAATGTGCCAGTCAAGGGTTCTCTTGGTTCCGATCTGAATGTGCCAGATGAGCCTGGGGATAGTAGCGAAAGAAGCGACAAACCGACGATAGGAGAAGTATGAACAAATTAGGGTTTTCGTTATGACAATAAAATATACACACAGAGAAATAACAGTAATGAGACTGGTTTAATTATCAGTATTCCTTATATATTTTGAAACAATACCCAATTTCAAAACTCTTCTTTATATACTTTGATTCAGCACCCATTTTCAAAGCTATTCTTGATCATTTTTGGATCAATAGACACTTTCCAATGCTTGTTTATATATTTTGAATCAATACCCAATTTCAAAGCTATTATTTTTATATTTTAAATCAATACCCACTTCAAATGGTCCTTACATTTCTTGGAATTCATATACACATTTCTATTATGTAGATGGTTCAGGCTGTGTGCTTTCATGAATCTCAAATAGATCCTACATACAATCTCAAATTTCTGTTTTTTTAGATTTGAAAATTTTCAAGTCTCTGGAGTATGAAAACAGTTAAACACCATATAAAAGTGCTTGCACGCGTGTGAGAATCACTGTTAGTGCCAACCTTGGATATCTCAATGTATGGCCCTCTAAACTATGATATTTAATGATGAAAATAAGAATCTTGCAGGATGTTATGTTTATGCACAGGACGATCAGAGTAGAGTTTTTCAACCGTTCAGAGTTTGGATTAGGGATGTAATTGGTCATGTTGGAAACATGGTAAAGAATTTCTTCATATGTTAACATACAGATGCATATGTGCATGCAATCTATTAATAAATTATGAGTGTAATTATCTGATTTATTTATGATTAGTCTGTGTCACTGAGTGATAGATGTTATATATATTAGCTAATTTATTCATGATTAGTTTGTGTAACTGAGTGATAGATGTTATATATACAATAGTTTGTAATTTTTTCCTGATTTGAATTTCCACATAAATCATTGTGTCAAGTATATGAATGATGTAATTAGTTTATATGCATGTTTGATTTGTTTAATTTATGTTCTATTATAAATGCTATGTTTTACTTCAACTACCCAATAGCGCAGAGAGCTGTTTAGATTTAAAGCTCATCTCTGACCTGTTTCCTTCCTCTTGTTTTTGAAGAAACGATATATCAATGCCTCGTTGGTTATTTTGATAAAATTTAAGTGACAATTAAGCGAAACATAGGAAATATAAATACGTGATGGCATCCATAATTGGTGCACTACTGAGCCGATCTGCAATTTAGTGAAGTGTGGGAATCGTTTTGAAATGTTTAATACCATTTTCGGGCTTTTTGAGACTTCCCATATAATCTAATCTGCCCGTACGCCACATTAGTTGGAGTTTATATAAATCCGACGCAGGAACCAAAGTGTTGGGTATCGATCAATGAGGAGAAATAAAATTGCCAGCGAAGTAGCTTCCCCTTCGATTTTCCATTCAATTTCTCGCAGAGAGTTAGGTTTTACGTTTTTGTTTAATAAATAAATAAGGAGAGGATATTACTTATTTTTTTTAATAAATAAATAAATGAGGGGAGGTGTAGGTCTTTCAGCTAGTTTTTTTCATAAATATGATGTTTATAAATGAGAAGTTTATGTTTCCATTTATTTTCGTTATAAATACATCCTTGAAAAGATGGTTTCTTATAAATCTTTTATATATATATATATAATATCCACGGATGAATAGACTTAGTTATTTATCATATGATAAGATAATTTTTTAATTCAATAGTTTGATTATTAAATTTATAAAAAAATAAAATTTATAATTTTAATTATGGTTAATGTTTATTTAAATGATTAATTGATTTATGAAATCTTTAGAAAGGTAAGATATTAGTTAGATTTTTTTAGAATTTTATTTATGTGATAGAAAAGCTTTAAGAGAAGCGTTTCAAAAGCACCATAGTTTTTGACTATTTAGAAAAATTGGTATTGTTATAAATATTTTGAAAATAGCTTAGAAAATATGATTTTTATTTTAAAAAATGGTGATATATTATGGTGATGCACATTGAAATAGCTCAATATGAGAGAGATTTGTAATTCCTTGAATGTTTAAGAGGGACTTAACAAGTGATATTTAAAAAAAATATTAATAACAAAAAAGTGTTTCAATATGAGCCATAAGTAAAATATTTCAATATCTATCATAAGTAAAATAGTTCTATAGAAAGAGATAGAGTAATTGAAAGTAAAATTATTGATTTGGTTAATAGGTGTTTTCTACTTCCAAGAATCAGGGAGATGTGTATTTCTGTCAATGTTTAATTTTGGGGAATATTTAACATCCATTGTAGTAAAAATAAGTTTATAGCAACAATCCCCTTTAAGTAAAATAATTTTATATAAAATTTACATAGA
>JASDQU010242122.1:60093-74465 GCA_032191745.1 Picea mariana
CATGCTCATAAAGTCATCAAATCCTTAGAGATACAAAAATTTCTTCTACATGGTTAATATTTATTTAAATGGTACATGTCAAATTATGTTTCTAACATATTGATACCTAAGAGGATGAGGAGGGGCCAAAGCCTCACTACCTCTGAAACTAGAAAGAAAAAAAAAAAATACTCCTAACATAACCAAAGTTAATGTAGTGGAGGATGATCATATGCAAAAGGAACCTAGGGTCGAGGAGAGGAAAACTTTGTGAATTTAGACAAGTTTGATATGGAACAACACATCATTCTGCCGAAGAAGAATTTTTGGACTAGCCTCATTGCATTCAACCAACATGTGTGAGTATAAGTTGACTATTTTGTAACTTACTTAGATTCTCTACCACGAGAGGATGGGTCTAGAATCTAGGGACATGTTCCCTGGTTGATAGCCTCAACAATAATGAAATTCCTTAAAACCATCATATTGTAATGTCCCCTTCCAATTTAGTATGAAAAGGATGACTTAGTATCCTATATGAATCTTATAGGCTATAGTTAGTAGAAAAAGGGAGTTACCCTGGATTATTTATGTCACTAGGTTAAAAAGATAAAGATGACAAATTTCTAAAGTGAAATTAAATAAAAATAATTAATTAATTACTTAAACATTAAAAGTGATTTTTAATGCTTAAGTGAATATTGTGGGGGGAGGATTTGATTTGGTCAAAAGGGTGGAAAGGTCTAGAAGGAATGGAGGAAGAATAAAAGGAGTTCTAGCCCCTTACTTCATCATTATGAAATATCTCATTTTTTAGTGCACTTGGAGCCATTTTTTTGCTTGGTTTTAGAAAAAACCTTCAACTATTGTAGTTTAGTTTCGATGGTGCAATATCCACCCTAGCTAGAGAAGAGGGGATTACACCTAGGATTTTCATTAGATCTTAGTTGAGGTTTATATTTAGTTGGAGGTTTACAAGGGAATATTGTGAATTTTTTCTAGAAGAAGTGGATCCATAATTTTGTAGATGTCAAGAGGGTTTCGAAGAAACCGTGGTTGAGGGCATCGTCGTGGGCTGAGTATAGGGTGTCCGTCAAGGCCCTACTAGATGTCCAACTTCGTCCTACGAGGACCTCTATGATAAGGGTTGCAACATGACATTCTGATCAGGTTCGAGGGTTAGAGGGTTAATCTTGGGGAATATATATATATATATATATATATATATATATATATATAACATTGAAAGAAAAAAATTCTTACAATTAAAACATTTGAAGAACCAACTTAGATCCATCTTAAATATGGATCTATCATGTGCTCAAAGTCATCAAATCCTTCCAGATACAAAAAATTCTTCAAGTTTTGTACTCTAAAAAAATTGTCTCATGATAGATAGAGATTTGTTAATATTTATTTAAACTGTACATGTCAAATCCATGTTGAGCACAAAATAAATGTATGCCTCTCTCATATCAGGTTGTAGAATGTGCCAACTACATATCTTCCTCGTACTAGGTTGTAGAAAGATCATTTCCACGAAAAAAACCCTTTGGAAAATAATTAAATATATAAGTTAAAGAATTTTTTTTACTATTTAAATTTGTTTTTGTAAGTTATCCACAATAGTTTATGTTTCTAAGATATTTATACCTAGGATGATGAGGATATTTATATTCATCAAACAACATAAACTTTGGTTATGTGCGAATTGTTTATGTTTGGTTATTCATCATCCTCCACCACATTAACGTTGGTTATGTTAGGAGTATTGGTTTTTTTTCTTTCTAGTTTGAGAGGTAGTGAGGCTTTGGCCCCTCCTCATCCTCCAAAAAAGTACTAACATAACAAAAGTTTATGTTGTTTGATGAATATGTGCATGTTTCTATCGGAAGGCATTGAAGGATGTCAAAAAAATTCTCCATCATTTCATTCGTTTGTCGCATGAGAGCTTGCTCAAGCAACAGATTGATAGAATTGTCTACTCAGACATTTTTCTTTTTGTTCACCATGGAGGGTTTATTGGGCGTGCGAGAGTGATCGTCTTCAAGAGAGACAATCTCGAGACCCAACTTGCTATAGTCGGACCTCGTCGGGGACATGCACTAAAAAAAAACGATCAAGAATAGCCTACTCTGATAACACTGATTCAGATTATTTTCGGCATGAAATGAGAGCGGAGATATAATAAATAAATACACAGAGATATCGTGAATATCCAATAATATAACATAAATTTATTAGAGATGAAACCATAAAAACAAAGATACAATAATATACGATTTCTATTAATGAAAGAAATGTACAGAGACTATAAAAATACAGAGTAAAAGACTCGCTATAATGGTGGAAGATTATCTCTGAGAAGAGATGTGATGGCTGCTCACATTCACAAGAAGTTGATTTTACAATGAGGCTCCAAAGGTCTTTTTATCATAAAGAAAATCCAAAACCCCAACCTTGCAAGATGAAAAGCCAACACTTTTGTGGACCTCATTTTGGGTAGTTTGGTGTATCAACTTCTGAGGGGCATAACTTTGGCATATTATCTCTATTTGATGCACATGATACATTGTTAGAAAGATCTATCTGAGGACTACAACTGTCGACAACGAATATCAAGTTCGAAATAGAATCCTATTTTTTAGATATTTGATGCCCAAAAAATGTCGTTTAGGGCCTCAAAATAGCTCTGAAAGTTCAGGACCCGAAAAACTACCAAAATTGCCAGAAAATTGTTTTGAGCCAGTTGGAAAAGGTGGGTGGCCACGGATATCCACCTGGATCATGGAAAGTGTTGTAGATATTTGAGTCATAACATAGCATAAGGCTCTTGTGCCAAATATTCAACGATGTTGTAGTTTTTGGAAACACGGTCTAGTTTTTGGAAACACGGTCATTGGGATTAAATGTCACCTTTCAAATTAATCTCTTGGGAGGGCACAACGCTATGTTAGATATTGGTATCTCAATTTGAAGAGGATTGGAAGATGGAGGAGGAGTGGAACTAGAGGGTTGATCAACAACCTTTCCTTTAATCTAATCATGTGGAGGGGTGTCATATGTATTCACTCGAGTCATGAAATTAATATTCTTAAACATGTGCACCTTAGAGGTTCTTGTGGAAGCATCCCCATGGTGGGAATGACCTGCGTTGCCCCCTTGCAAAGGAGATGGATTTTGTGCAACCAAATATTGTTTTTGAACTGGTTGGGAGGTACCCTTTATGTATTTATTGATATCCTCATGATTATGGAAATATTTAATTTAGTGGTCTTCCTCACAAATCTTACAAGGAGATTTAGGCTTCCTAGTTGGTTGAGTATCAACAGTCTTAGGATTATCCTGATTGTTAGAAGATTTATTGGATTTACCTTTTTGTTTCATCTTACCTCCTTGTTGCTGAGATGAAATGGATTGGACCGCTTTCACCTCAGATGTTTGAGTAGGAGAGGAAGTAATGTTGGTGTTTAGAAGGGAACTGGGTTCCAAATAAAGTCTTGATCGATCGTTCAACGGACGAGGCGAATTAGCGATCAAATCATAAAGTGTGTCTGACTCGGAATAAACCAAGTCCAAATATTGTGCACACCTAATAGTCTTCTCCTTAGTAACAATGTTTCCCATAGAAACATCATGGGAAATGGAAGGAAAGAGAAACTTTGTAAGCCAATCAGCGAGGAGTTGATCAGAAATTGGAGCCTTAATCAACCATCTCTTCCTTCTCTGCTCATTCATATAATCGGATATGTGGATGGAAGAGGATTTTCAGAGCAAGGTTAAAAATTTTGTACTGGTCTCATACCGTATAGGAAGTTGAAAATGCATTAGGAAATCCATGGAAAGAGAGTTAAAGTTGGAAAAGGAGTTATGTGGAAATTCAATATACCATTTCTTTGACACACCTGTAAGTGTTCTCTAAAATAGACTAAGATGGATGGAATCATCCATGAAAGAGTTGGAAGAACACCATAAATGGAAAGTCATAACATGATTGTTTGGATATTCTCCAATTTTTTTGTCTAATTTTGGAATGTCAGACGATCATTTGGAAGTGATGGAAGGCCAAAACATGGCATGAAGGATTGGGTCATTTTCTAAACATGATAGATCTAATGTAGCCAAGAATGGAAGATGTCATTTAGGCTATGGATACTAGTGATAACCATATTGTGTGGGAACACCAGTAGGACCATATCCGTGTTGCGGTGAGATGACAAAACTAAATGATCCTCCCATGTACAGTGGTTGTTTGGGTTTTCCACCCATGTAAGGTGGTTTTCCTATTTTTACACCAATGTATGGTGGTTTCCTGGGTTGTCCACCCATGTAAGGTGGTGTTCCTCTTTTTCCACCCATGTAATGTGACTGAAAAAGTGGACCTCCTACATATTGTGGTTGACCTGATCATCCCCCCATGTATGGAGGTGGAAGGGACTGTTACATTCAAATCATGGGGTTTATAGATTGATAGGGAATAATTCCTTGCAGAGGAATTCCCTCCGGATTGGGTTGATCCCACAAAGGATTCAAAACTCCTCAATATGGATGTCCATGATATAGGCTAGTGGTAGTAGGGATAGAAGGAATTGTAGGAGAGGCTTTTCCCCAGGCTTGTTGGTGTTGAAACCATGTAGGTATCCCCCTAGTAAAAAATTTCACTACAACTATAGGTTGGCCCCCAGCTAAAGGTTGGCCTCCCATTGAATATTGGCCTCTAATGTAGGGTGTACTAATATTCTATCTATGGGATGGAGTCAGAGTAGGTTGTGTAACTGTGGTTGTGTGAATGACTTGACTACTAGCCATTTGACCAATGGAATGACCAAGTAAATCACTTGGTGTGTGCATGTCGGTAAATAGTGAAGCAAGAATATTACTTAACTCATGTGCAGAAGAAGATGAATGAAAAAGTGGTTGAGTCAGGATTACATGGGTCACAGAGGTTTCCGGTAAATTAGAAGCTCTATCAGTATCAACTACATGAGTTGTGTAAAAGGATGAGTTCCCAAGTCCTTCAATAAAACCAAATGATGAAGGGTTTGTGCCAAAAGATTGTGTAGTGGTGGAACTAGGTGATAATTGATAAGAAGAATAAGAATAAACATATCTCATGGATGGTGGATCAATGAGTGGTTGGAAAAATGGATTAGTAAACAAAGGATCCACGAAATATGAAAAGATTTCTTCAATGTGATGGCCACTTCCAGTAGAAACACTCCCTATTTCATAAGTGTGATCTGTGATCATTGCTTCAAAAGAAATATTATGTTGATGTTACCAAATGTTAGGTTCGATACCTTGAATATTGTGAAATATTTTATCCTAAGTCCCACTACAAAAGTCAAAGAAACACACTCCTATGAAAACTAAAAGAAATCAACCAAGAAACAATAGGCTCAAGGATCTTGTGAATATGGGATATAAGGATGCCAACGAAGAAATGAGAAGAAGTTACCTTGACCTCCATGTAACATCCCTTCTCAGTGCAAGAAACCATCACTTTCGTAGGATCACCCTCCAATGGCACTGAGAGTGTGATATGATGTCTTCCCCGGGTACCGTGGGAAACCCTCCATAGTCACCTATGTAGGTATATCGGAAATTCCACTAAGTATACCAACTCAGAGTTAGCCTCCAGGAAGGAACGGTTGAAAGTCAAGACCGAGCATATGGGAAGGATATCCAAGTATGAAGCTATTCAAGAGAACTGAAGATAAGTGGAATGGTAAGACTCCAAAGGGCCTCGAATAGATTCATAGTTCATGAAGCACCGAGACCAAATGAAACAAGTGGTTTCTCAAGAAAAACCACCAATATATGATCTTTCCCCTATGATTGGTTAAGCTTTGGAGGGGTAATATGTGTTTCTCTTACACACGCGACTTCATGTTTAGACCCTATGTGAGAGGGGATTCGTGGCTATGCTTATACGGAATTTGGATTTGTACAATATTTAGTTCTTTAGATTTTCTTTAGTAGTCTTGGAAAATTTACTCACTTTTCCTAGTCCAAAGACCCTAATCCTGTTCTACTGTTGGTGTGCTAAAACCAAAAAAAAATCTAGTTGAATTTGTCAGTGCATGGTTGTTTTTAATGCCTTTTAAATCAAAGGGTTCACAGAGATGAAACTGATGATGTAAGAGAGACTCAACTCCAACGGAATGAAAAAGAATGATATTTAGTTATTTCTTTCTATGAATTATATGTATGGGAATAAAAAGAGTTATATTCTTCTTAACAAAAGGAATCACTAAAACAATACAAATTTCAAATTCTAGGATCAAGATGATGCCAAACTACCAAGAAAATGTTTTTGAAACCGAAATGCACATGAAAAACTATCTCTTTTTCCAAACATAAACCGAAAAACAATTCCTAGTGAATGCAAAGAGTTTCTTCATTTTATTATGTGTGCAAGGAGATATGAAAACGTTTCTTCTTCTTAACATTAATATGAAATAGATCTATGCTTTCTATGGAGAACTAAGAGGAAAAAAAGAAAACAAACAAAGTTCACTCAAAGTGATGAGAACTGGAAGACAACAAGTATAGGATAACTTATTCAATCAAGAACTCAAAGATGAAAAAGAGAAAGAAGACAAGCACTCATGAAAATCCTAAAACAATGAGAAACACAGAAAAGAAATCCAGTTGGGTTGTGGTAAGCATAAGAATCCCAATCATACAGAAAAGTGAGATGTTTCAAATGAAGACAAGAAGACTCAATACTAAGAAACCTATGGAAACCCTAGTTTGAAGAAAATTCCTAAACAACTAAGAAATATGAAATATTTATGAGACAAAGATCATACAAAATCAAAGGTGGAAAAAACCAAGGGATTATGTTAACCTAAGGGGACCACAACTAGGATAAAATTTGCAAAATCAAGGGAGAAACATAAATGAGTGATAAATATAAAATTCTTAGGCCAAACAAAATCAAATACAGTCAGGATTCTCCGGGAAAAAATCCCCTCAATATCAGACTGAGAAAGAGAAAGCAAAAAGGGGGTAAAAATCCAAAACAAGGGGATTGACACCCTTGTTCTCAAGGAGACAGAGTGTCAGTTAGAGGAATGGCTCCCTGTAGAAATATCTGGAGGACTCCAGTTAGATAATGGCGCCCTTTAGAAGGCCTCTAGGGAGTGCTAGTGAGTTAAGTGGCACCCTGGTATGAATTGCAGGGGAGTTCCACTCTTCTGAAAAGTTCGTAAAATTGCTCAAAAAGGATAAAAATTAGAAAATGTAATCAATGAATCTTTGATATCTCCAGTGAAGAAGAGGGGAAGGGAATTAGATCATAATGAAGCAACAAACAAGATATAATGATAGGAAAAGGAGTTAGATTCTCCAAGCAAAGACTAGTCAAAGTCCATCCGGAGTAGAGTCGCTAATTTCTATTGCAGAATGTTATTTCTATGAATGGATGAAACCTCCCTTGGATTAAAAACCCCTATACAAAGACATAAACACTTTAACTGGACACTAACATCCTTTTAAAATTGTTTTAACCTATCAGGAAGAAAGAGGGAGAAATTGAATGATGTACCTTATTTCTAAGTTTGTCCTTGTTCCTTCCATTCCATGAGATTGATGTTCAAAATCCCTGGTACAACTTGATACCTGCAATAGGAAGAAAAGAGAAACAACTATATCCTACTATTGTTGATTAGTTAAAATAATTTCATCTAAAAGGAATGAAGCAACAATAGACAAGCACATGCAAGAATACACAAGCTTGAAGGAAATATGCCAAGTATATTCAAATGAGGACCCAAAGAGAATATCTATAGACCACGATTGATGCATCAACAAACTCTTGAAGTTATCCTCGTTCATCCCTTGCACAAATATACCAATATCAAAATGATGATACTCTCACTCATTACCTCCTCACTCAACCTTGGAAATCCCTCAATATATAGGCTTGAGAGGCAGAACCACCATGATAAAATGAGGGATATGGTTGAGGATATGGCTCCTTGAGGTATGGATCAAATCATAAAGTGAATCCAAGGCATATGGGTGGAACAATACCAACCGAATCTTAAAGAGTTGGCCCATAGAATAAGGTGGAGGAGATCCCTCTTTTCCATCAACAAGAATGGCACTCCCCCTAGTGAGAGATAGGGCACCACCCTAGAAGCGGTGCTCCCCTAATATGGTATAGGGGGCACCATGGCACTCCCATAGCATAGAGAGGGGGGTGCCACCCTTCATAAATGCTCAATATTAGGTCGATTTTTTAAAGGAAAATATGTGTTTTGACCTAGAAATGATGGGTTTCCTCCTCCAATATGACTTAGGGGTCATGAAAAACTCTTTTAATGGTTTCAAGGGGCAGCGACACCTCACAAAGTGAATGAAACACTTGGGAAGGTACATACGACACTTGTGGCAGTGCATGTAACACTTACCAAGGTGCATACATCACTTTGCAACACTTGTGACACTTAGGATGCGAAACGCAAATGTGACATTTTGATGTGTAACACACATTCACAAAATGATCATTAAAATAAGGCTCCAAAGGACTTTTAACATAAATCATAAATGAGAAAACCCTAACCCATGAAGATGAAACACTAAAAGGTTTGTTTCCCTGATCTGGATTATTTTCCACATGAAATGAGAGCGGAGATATAATAAAGAAATGCAGAGAGATATCGAAGATATCTAGTAATATAAAAGAAATGTATCATATATGTAACCATCAACACAGAGATACAGTAATACACGATTTCTATTAATGAAAGAAATGTAGAGAGACTGTAAAAATACAGAGTGAAAGACTTGCTAGAACGGTGACAACTTATCTCTAAGAAGAGATGTGATGGCTAGTCGCATTCGCAAGAAAATTGTTACAATGAGGCTCTGAAGGAATTTTTACAATAAGAAAGAATGTTAAAAACCCTAGACATCCAAAAACCTAACCCTAGGAGATGAAGCACCAAAAGTCATGTGGGCCCCGTTTGGGTAAGTTAGTACATCAACTTCCGAGGGTCGTAACTTTTGCATACAATCTTCATTTTAGGCACACGATAGCTCGTTGGAAAGATATCGTCGAGGATATTCATTTAGTGGGGTAAATTAGAACCTTTAGCTATCATTGAGAACCTATATCCCAAAAAACCTTCATTTAGGCCCTCAAAATGGCCCCGGAAGTTAAAAATTGCTAAAAATAGTAAATTACCAAAATTGCCAGAAAAGTGTTTTGACCCAGTTGGAAAAGGTGGGTGGCCACCGATATCCACCTGGATCAATCCTCCCTCCTTAGGAAGCAATGGTCTCCATTGTGTTCAGTGCCCAGGGGAGAGGGAAAATTGTTTGATGAATCTGCATCTTGATGAGCTTCTTGCCTTGTTGGAGAAGTCGAGTTGCTCGGTTTGTGGAAGGCTATCACGAAACTGTTAAGGGTGAGGATATTCAAAATTTCAAGCTGCAAGAGAGGACTATGTGCAGAAGGAATATTTGTGGTTTTCCACAATCTTTTCGACCTTATTCTGTTGGATAGAAGGTGCTTGGGGTGAGGTTGTAGTGGTTGCAGTGTCGTTATGTTCCCCCTTTGAATAGATTGTGAAGAAGATAAATTTTGCAGTATGAGATACTACCTTGGGGCACTATTTAGGTGGAGCAATAGTCGGAACTACCTCTGGTATTCTGTAGATATGACCCCCCAGAGAAGCAATGACATTGTGGGGTAGAGACTCATAAACAACATGACATCTCCACATATATGGCTGTCCCAAGAGAAAATCACAGACATCCAGTGGGGAAACATCACATAATACCTCATCCTTGAAGGGTTGGATTTCGTATGACAATTGACATTATTGGCTGACACGAAGATCTCATCCTTGGGGAAGCCACCCAATGTTGTATGGCTGCGGGTGTGGTGTTGTCGACAATCCCAACTATTTGACAAACTTTGATGAGATGAGGTTCTTGTGGCTTACACTATAAACAATAAAATGTAGTGGGGTCCCCTTCACCCACATGTGTGAATGGAAAAAGAAGCTCCCCCTCTTCAGGATCAATTGGTTCTTCTCATTGAATTGTTGTGGTCACGACAATAGTAGTGGGGTCTGTGTCGATGATTTGTTTTTTACCATTATTTTCAGAATCATATTTTGAATGAGGTTTCATCTCCTTGTCTTTGATCTCGACCACTAATGAATGTTTTGAGCGACATTCATCAGTGTTGTGCCAAGGGATTTTGTGGAAAACACACCATTTTCCGGTCTCCTTCTTTGTCTTCCCGTGACCCTTCTTTCCCTGTGGCTTGGAATGGTTTTCGAGAGACTTTTTGTTAGGGTCATCTTTTTCATACTTTGGTTGTTGCGTATTTGCAGACCTGAACTCCAGTTTGTTTTGGTGATTAAATTTCTGCTTGATTTTAACAACATGTCGATAAGCAGCACCAAGTGATGAGACGTCTAGAAAATCCATTTCAGTTTGGATGTATCTGTGTAGAGCCCCACGGTATTTAAGAACCAAATGTCGTTCAAAGTCTTTGATACCCAGCTTGGTGCACAAGGTATGGAAGGTATTAGCGAACTCTGAAACTTCTTGGCCCCTCTCTTGCCATAGTGTGTTCTATCTCATGTACCGGTCCTCATAGTTTCCAATAGGGTAATATTGTTCCTTTACCGCATCCACAAAAAAATCCCAAGTGGACTCGACCCCATATATTCCAGACTCCTATATGGAACTTTTCTCCCAGTAAGTTTCCCGCCATTGTTTGACATGGGGCAGAGCTTTAAGGAGTAAGAAGGTGATCTTTTCCGTGTCGAAAAAATTATGAATAGAGAAATAACCTTCTAACAAATTTAACCATTTGTCTAGAGAATTTGCATCTATCTCACCTTGAAATCTAGGAATATCAAAATTAACCTGTACCTTGAAAGGAGAGGTGCTTCCAAAGTGGTTGTTTCATGAAGATGTTCCTATTTCTATAGACAGGTATGAAGGATGTGGGAAAAATTTTCCATCATTTCGTCCCTCTGTCGCATGAGACCTTACTCAAGCAACAGATTGATAGGATTGTTTGCTCCGTCGTTTTTCTTTTCTTCCACCATGGAGGGTTTCTTGGGAGTGCAATAGATATTGTATTCAAGAGAGACAATCTTGAGACCCTAATTTCTATACCCAGACCTCGCCGGGGACATGCACTGAAAAAAAAATCAAGAGCAACTTGCTCTAATACCACAGATCCAGATTATTTTCGACACGAAATGAGAGCGAATATATAATAAATAAATTCACAGAGATATCGCAGATATATACAAATATAATAGAAATGTATAAGAGATGCAACCATAAACATAGAGATACACTAATGCACGATTTCTACTAATGAAATAAATGTATAGAGACTGTAAAAATACATAGTGAAAGACTTGCTAGAATGGTGGCAGCTTATCTCTGAGAAGAGATGTGATGACTATTCGCATTCGCAAGAATATGGTTACAATGAGGCTCTGAAGGTCTTTCTACAATAAGAAGGAATTTCAAAAACCCTAGACATCCAAAAACCTAACTCTAGGAGATGAAGCGCCAAAACTCAAGTTAGTACATCAATTTCTCGGGGTCGTAACTTTTGCATACAATCTTTGTTTTAGGCGCACAATAGTTCATTGGAAAGGTATCATCGAGGAGATTCATTTAGGGGTCTCAATCAAAGCCTTCGGCTATCATTGAGAACCTAGATCCCGAAAAACTTTCATTTAGTCCCTCAAAATGGCCCCGACATTTAAAAACTCGTAAAAATAGTAAATTACCAAAATTGCAAAACTGTTTTGAGCCAGTTGGAAAAGGTGGGTTGCCATCGATATCCACCTGGATCATGGCCCCGATGGGTGTAGTTGATACGTCAACTTCCTTAGGGTATCACTTTTGCATACAATCTTAGTTTGGGGTGCATAGGTTTAGTCAAGGAGTACACATTCCAAATGGCCCAATACAACCCTCCAACCTTCATTGGGCATTGTTGAGGAAAAAAAACTTTGTTTAGGGCCTCAAAATGGCCTCATAAGTTTGGGACCCAAAAAACTATAGAAAAAATACCAAAATGGAAATTGTATGTTAATCCAGTGAAATAGGTGGATTTGCATTTGTATAAGCTTTAACAAAAATATCATTTTACCAAAACATAAACAATAATGACTAACACCCTTGAAATACCACTAAATCTTATTTACGATTTGTGAGTGTTGTTTACCCAAATTTGCTAGGAATCTGCTAAGTACTCTCATTAAATGTGGAGTGTATAACTCAATACATACCATGACATACATAAAGCTTCCAAACGAAGAATAATGAATTTTGCTCATTTATTCCTTCTCCTTATCATCACAAGTAAACAAATCAACACCCACTTTGAAGTGGGATGCAAGAGATGTACCAAATAGCTTGGCATCCTTCATATTAAAACTAAAACACTTTCTCAATTTATTTGTCAATTTATTTTTCCTATGAAAGCCAAAAACATTTCTCTTTTCTATCACTTATGATATTCATGCCTAGTATTTGTTGTGCTAGACCCTAATCTTTGATGGAAAATTGGCTATCAAAATCCTTATTCAATTTAATCATATCCACATCTTTTCCAATAACTAACATGTAGCAGTTATAATTAATATTAGGTTATAATAATCAATTTGAATGTGTCTAATAGTAATACATTATTTTTTACACCTCTCTAATTATTCATAATCTCCACGCCGTTTGAGTTTCTTGGTTACCCGGTGATAGAAGTTTTATGGTTAAACTGTTCTTGCTGCGCATCCACATCCACATTTCATTTTAAGAAGATGGGGCTGATCAAAGTTTCCAGAGTCCAGTAATGGCAGATGCTGAACAAAACATTTGTGATTTGCTGGAGTTTCAATCTGTCGCAGATGACTATGCATGGTATGCAGTAACCATTAGGTATGGAAAACGTGACGGAGATTCATACTTTGATATACATTACAAACATGTATTACCAATACCGCTGGTTAATATTATGGATTTGAAAGATAGTAATGAAGTGGAGACGACGATAAGAAGATTGTGACTCTTGTCCAGGCAACTAAAAGATGAGGAGTGCCGCAATGTGAAAGAGGGGATGTTCATATGTGCTGCTCAACGCTCAAACGAAAGCGAAGAACCTGCATATTTTTATTTCGATGCAGTTGTGATAAAGGTTCTTTAATTTCTTACTCGTTTATTTTCGTTTTATTCTTTGTTTTATGCCAGGCTCTATCCATAGACCAAATGTTTCAGCAGCATCTGAAACTAAAACCCTAGATTTCATGTCGTTAATGAGATGACTTTTTTAGGTTGATGAATATTTTTAGGTTATTGGAGTTATACAGTTACATCCAGTGTTAAATGCTGGAGATATTAGATTATGTTTGGCTTTGCAATAGCTTTGTATATTTTATTATTTAGATCTAAAATTATCTAATCTTCAGTGTGCCTGAGCATTTTTGAAAGATAGCTGGCAATCCGCTGGTAACAGGGCATATGCTCTAATTGCAGGTTCACCGGTCTCCGCACGAGAAGAAAGAAGGTTGTGCTTGTTCATGTACGTTCGAGATTGTCTGGATAATCGGTCCATCTGAAGGAGAAAGTAGCACTGTTACCCTGAAGGATATCTGTCTGTTGACACAAGAAAGCATTGAATATGACCCTGTTATGCAGTTTCTTCAAAGGGCGTTAGAGGAAAATAAGAAGAGATCTGAGGAGGCTGTTGTTGTCACTACTTCTAATGCCACAAATTCAGATGATAATGAGCCAGACAGATCAGTTGAAAGTGAGGCTAATGGCGGGTCAAGCCATAGCTGCCCGAATGCTTTTCTTCCACCCGAAGCAGCATCACCGTCTTTATCCAGCACATGCATTACGAATTTCCAGGATAATGATATCCCAGACAATAATACAGTGGATGAAAATATTGATAGTGAACCTCCGGGAAAGAAGAAAAAGATAAATCCTCCCGATGAGAATGTGCCAGTCGAGGCTTTTTTCTATATGCATCTGAATGTACCAGATGAGTCAGATGAGGTGACGGAAGAAGCGATTGTACCAGATAAGTCAGACGAGGTGAAGGAACAAGATGAAGTTAAAATTGGAAGAATTAATTCACACAACACAAAACGTTTTCATTTCTTAACAAACAAATGGAGGTTACATATATAGCATGCAGATCACTGACTTAAGTGGATCTGATTAGCTAATAATAGTAAACCTAGAAAACTCACAGTTACAACAGTCTCGTTGAAACTCACAGTTACAACAGTTATCTCTTACTGAAGTAAGCATTATTCTAACACCCTCCCTCAATGCTTACTTTACAAATTACAATACAACACAAAACATTACAACACTAGAACTTTCATCTGTCT
>JASDQU010242122.1:74565-89808 GCA_032191745.1 Picea mariana
TGTGACGAACATAGCTATGTTGTCACAATGTGACAAACATAACCATATTTATGGAATGTGATCAATATATCCTCGAATCTTGCAATGTGACGAACACAGCACTGAGTCTCTCTATTTGATGAACATAGCACTGAGTCTCGGAATGTGACGAACATAACCATATTTTCACAATGTGACGAACATGACTTATGATAACCATATTGTTGCAATGTGACGAATATAACCATACTGTTGCAATGTCATGAGCATGACTTTCCATAACCACATTATCGCAATGTGACGAACATAACCATATTGTCCCGATCTAACGAACATGAATGGCCATAATCACATTATCACAATGTGACGAAGAAAACCATATTATCACAACGTGATGAACATAACCATATTGTCCGCAATGTGGCCAACATAGCCTCATCATCGCAATGTGATGAACATAACCATATTGTTCACAATGTGTCGAACATACCCCTTTCGTTGCAATATGACAAACATAGCCCCGTTGTCATAATGTGACGAATATTGCCTTATTGTCACAATGTGACGAACATATCTTTGTTGTCACAATGTGACAAACATAACCATATTTCGGGAATGTGACGAATATAGCCTTGAATCTTGCAATGTGACGAACATAACACTGAGTCTCTCCATTTGACGAACATAGCACCGAGTATCGCAGTGTGACGAACATAACCATATTTTTGTAATGTGACAAACATGACTGGTCATAACCATATTGTCGCAATGTGATGAACATGACTAGCCATGACCACATTATCGCAGTGTGACAAACATAACCATATTGTCGCAATGTCATGAACATAGTCTCGCCATTGCAATGTGATGAACATAATCATATTGTTGTAATGTGACGAACATTGCCTCATCGTGCCGATTGGATGAACATATCCTCATTGTCATCATAATCTCACAAAAAATGTCTTGTCGTCATAATGTGATGAACATAGCCCTGTAGTTGAAATAAATGTCATGTCATCCCAATGTGATGAATGTATGAAATTTAATTTCATCACATAGCCATACGACATATGATGAACATATAACATTTATGTTCATCACATAGTTATTTTTTACTTAAATGTCCTATCATCTCCATGTGATGAACATAGACCCATCATCGCAATATCCCCTTCATCGTCAATATGTGACAAACAATATACTATTATCGCAATGTGATGAACATAGTCACATCGTCGCAATGTCATGCAAATATCATGTCGTCATAGTGTCACACAAATCTCGAGTCATCACAATCTAACGAACTTAGCCCCTCCCTCTCTATGTGACAAAAATAACCATATTGTTGCAATATGACGAACGTAGGCTCGTCGTCACATTTCCATCAACATAGCTTCGTCGTCACAATGTTACGCAAATATCATGTCCTCATAATGTGACAAACAATTCCAAATGTTGTTATCTTAATGTCATCCGTAGTCTTGGTCAACGATGGTCATGGGCAACCATGGTCACTTATGGATAAGAAATAGAAAATATAGTTGACCATTGTCAACCATGGTCATGGTCAACCAAGGTCAACCATAGTGAAGGTCATCCAAAGTGAACGCCAACCATAATGAAGGTCTTTAGAAGTTAACCATGGTGAAGGTATACAGAAGTTAACCATGGTCATGGTCATGGTCAACCACAAATAACCATGATCATGGTAATCCAAGGTCAACCTTACTTAACCATGGTCATCGTCAACCATAGTGAACCTTTCCTTCCCAAAGTCAACCATGTTCTACCAAACTTAACCATGGGCATGATCAACCATAGTCAAGTATCATCATTGTAAATTATTGTATTAATACTTCAATAATGTATTATTAATGTATTACTACTTTAGTAATGTATTTATTGAGGTATTGATACTTTAATAATGTATTATTAAAGTATTAAGAATTTTTTAATGTTTTAATTATTTAATATTAATGTTTTAGTGTATTAATATTAATAAACTCATTATTAATAATGTATTTATTAATGTATTATTATCTTAATAATGTATTATTTATGCATTACTTTATTAGAGTATTAATACTTTAACAATTTGTTGATGTATTAATTAATTAATAAATACATTATTAATGTATTAGTACTTTAATATTTTACATTATACATTAATGTATTAGTTAATTAATACATTATATTATGAATTTTTTTGTATTTATATAATAATATTCTAAAATAGTTTTAATGTATTTTTATTTTATTATAATATTAATAGTTTAATAATATATTATTTAGTATTGCAAATTAAAATATTTAGTAATTTTATTAATACATTACATTATATGCTCATGTATAAAAAAATTAATTTATACATTACATTAATTTAATTATATACTTTACATTATTATTAATCAATTAATACATTACATTCATACAATACATTGTTTTAATACTTTAATTTATAAATTACATTAATTTTTCAATACATTTAATAGGTTTATTTACTATTTTATACATTAACTTTTATATCATTAATATATTATTTAATTAATACATTAATGTATTATCTCATCAATATATTAATATATTATTACTTTATTAATTGTTTAATACTTTATTAATATATAAAGTATGTTTTTCCCCGGATGGGGTGAAAGCGCGGCAAAGGCGACCACGTGGCTGCGAGTTGGAGCGGGGAGGCAGGGCGCTCACGGGCTCACGTCAAATTCACATTTAATCGCCATGAATTACCACAAATGTGTTCTAATGAGGAGCCTACTCGCACAAGGCGAAGGTACCCGCACCGAGATTCAGAGTTTAATGCAGGAGGTGATGGGGATGTATATCGCAATTGGCATTATTTCCTGGTTCATTGTTTGCAGCGCCCCTCCGGGAGACCAAGAGCTCTCGCGACCTAGTTTTCTACAACAGAATTCGCCCCACAGCAAGGCGGTTACCATTCGTTTGAGGGGGTCGCACAGTTTGGCTGTATCATCCCCTGGCATCGACATGCCACGACTTCGGGGAACACCGAGACGGGGAGCGGCCTGGTATGCCGCAAAGTCGAGACGCAAACACAAGGAGTTCTTCGAAAGAGCACTGGCAATTGCTACCAGAAGAAGAAGAACGCGGGGCATGGCAATTGTGGAGGAGGAGATCCCGGTCGAAGGACTGCCGAGCCCCCCCGCATACACCTTGTTCACCGTCCCAGAAAACTGGAACCCCCGCTCATGTATTGGCATGAACAGCACTTCAGGGATGGCAAGAGTGCAGGGTACTCCTGGCGACAGTGGAAATGAGGCACCTTACACTCCTTGCTATGTGGAGGAGGAGGCTCCCCCGGAGCCCACCCGAAACGACAAAAGATCTCATGCACCGGAAGGAATGGCAGCCACCAGCCCAACGCAGCCACCCTCACCATGCATGGACCACCTCAGCCTCCTCTTCGATGTTCGCAATCTCCTCGACGACCAGGTCTTTCGCATCGAGAGGCTGGAGCAGCGAATAGATCTGTTCTTCACCGCGCATTCCAGAGCTACGTCGAAGAAACAGTGTCCAACATGCGCCAGAGCGTACGCCTTCCCTGCACGCTGGAGGCACACTGAAGTTGTCGACGCTCTCCTGGGTTCCGAGGTTACCTAATGTCTAAGTCCCAGCTCTGTCTCTGGTTCTGTCTTACTGATATTTGCTTGCAGATAGCTAGTTTTCTTTATGCTTTAGTTTTAGCTGCAAACACTAGTTTTAATTTTGCCACTCCCGGTTTCCTACGGGCGGGAGATAGCAGTGCTATTTTTGATACTCTTAGACTACTCTGCAAAGACAATGACATGTGGCCAGGGATGTCCAGCTGTCTCGGTTTCCTGCTAAGGCGGGACAGCTGGCAACCCCAACGGTGATGTACTATGTTTATATTAATATAACAGGTTCTGTCTTTTTTATTTAAATATATATATATATATATATATATATATAAAGTATGTTTTATTATATTAATATCATAATGATTATGATGATGATTAACGTTCATAATTGAATAATATAATACTTTAATGTATTTTTAATTTATTCAAGTTTATGAATGTTTTATTATTTTAATATATTATTGTACTTTTAATGTATTATTATTTTATTTACCTATTGTTAAAACTTTATTAATGTATTTATAATTTAACAACTTATTAATTAATTAATTAATTAATTAATATAATACATTAATAAAATATTTATTAATTAAATTATTGTATCATTAATACATCACATTATACATTAAAATATTGATACTTTAATTTATACATTACATTGAGGTATTAATTAATCAATACATTAATACTTAAATATATTAATTTAATGTTCTTTTACATTATTAGTATATTACTTTATAATTAATTTAGAGACTTATTTATTCTTTATTAATTTATTTGTAATATACTAATGTATTAAAATTTTACTAATGTATGAAAAATGTTTTATTTTATAAATGTATTGTATTTAGTGTATTAATTTATTTTTGATTAATGTTTTATTTTTTTAATTAATTAATACCTTTCATTATACATGAATGTATTAATGTAATGTGTTAATACTTATGAGTATATATTACAATAATGTAAAAAATAATTAACAAATTAATTATGTAATTATATATTAATGGTTGTTCCTCACGCAGGTCGGTCGTCAACTAGCAACAACCACTTTATAAAAGTGGTTGATATACACCGATTGGCACCATTAGTTTGGAAAGGTGAATAAATGGCGTCGATCTGCCTATATCAACCACTTTTATAAAATGGTTGTTGCTAGTATTAATAAAATTGAGTTCATACTCTTTTATTTTATTATGTTAGGTAGTTGAGCTAGCTAACTTCCTCAATGAATGATGATTTAATGTCCTCTACTAAAGTGATCATTATATTATAATATATTTTATTAAGTTAAGTTGTTGAGTTACCTAAACTCCTTAATTAATAATGATTTAATGTTATTTATTAAATTAATGATGATTTAATGCCATTTATTAAAGTCCTCATTACATTATAATATAGTAATTGTATATTATTGAACATTGTGTACTCGAATACCTCATTTAAGAATGAACACAATTACTTAATATCCTTGTGAATACAAAATATTTTATTAGTAGAAGTATTTCTTCTATTTCTCAAAGAAAACAGATTAGCTATCGTCAACCATGAGGCAAGAATGTTGAGTCTTTCAAAAAAACATTGTAAATAAGGAAGATTCTCTAATGCATTCATTTTAGCAATAATACATGATAACTACATATAAAATATGCGTAAGAGCAGCATACAAGCATATTTAGTTCCAACTTTTCAAAATAGCTCCTTCTTCTAGGTTATTCAGAGTTTTCGATTCACGACTAGGTATTATTTTGAACTAAAACATTTCTTTACGATCTTAGAAAATATTTTGGATGACCCTGAATGTTAGGAGGGTCTTAATCCCCATTCAATTTGCAATTGGGGTCTTCCCGATTAGCAGGTTAATTTTTATTATCAGAAAGAGCTCCATACCTATTGTTGTTGTCCACCATATCCTTTCTTCCCCTTTTGGAGTTGTAGGGGGATGAGCGGAAAACGAGATAGCCTGGGATGTGCGCCGTGCCATACTACTTTCCCTCCCCCCACTACTATAGTGGTTCGTGGAGGGCCCCCTTCGTTTGAATTCTTCCACGACGTTCCTATCAACCTTGTCATCCCCCTTGCAGTGATATATATAATAGAAGGATTAGGAAATAGTATGTTCCTTATGCTCAGATAAAGCCTCTTTATAAGATTGTCCAAATTACCGTAACTCAGCACGTGTGCAAAATATCGGAACATGTACCAAATCTTCCTGCGATATTGACTAGCCAGCCTAGACCTGTTAACCATCCATAGTTTCAAAGTAGGGGGATTCACAAAACACCCTAGTTTCGAAGTTGGATTCGAGGGATTAATATGCTAGGTATTCTCAATTTGAGGTTCTGATCCTTGTTTAGTTGTTTTCCTCCTCTTCTTATGACGCTACCAATGATCATTTGGTTCTATACATGGTTGCTCAGGTGTTTCTTTTGGAGAGTTCTTGGAAAAGTGTACATACTTGTGGAAAATTTTGCATTTAAATGATAGTTGTTCATAGTCCACTAACTGCAAATATTCCTAGTTATCCATGATGAGTTTCATTGCTTCAAAGAGATCCTTCTCTAGATATACTTCAACACATATATGGGCACATACCGACATGCCATCTCGAGGTTCAACCTAGACTATGTATGTATACAACATGTTGCCTATATTGCAGAGTGTATCATCATTCCGACAATGCAAAGAGAGATAAGGAAAGTGGACCCACACAAGAACAATAGAGGGTATATAATTTTTGGGGTTCAAATATGAAGTCAAATGATTCGGTTACATTCCTCTAAAGCCCATGACGTATGGAGAACTATAGAAAATCAAGTCCCAATCAACTTTATCTTCAAACAAAAATAGAAAAAACTCTCTACCATAGAAACAATGAGAGAGTTTCCCTTTTATCAAGGGTTTCTAGTTTTTATTCACCCAAAGGGATAGAAATCTTAGAGAGGGTCAAATCGCAGTGAATTTCTTTTAATTTTTTTAGCTTCAGGAGGTATTCCCATTAGAGACGAATGTGTCAGGCAGGTGGGAATATTCATTGGAACTAGATTATCTTTTTGTTTCAGTGAAATTGGCCCTAGAATGAGGCTAGGGACTCATGGGAAAGTCTTTGGGCTTTGTGGTTTTGTGTTGGGGTTCCAAACATATAAAGAATCTTTCAACATTTCGTCGAAAGAGGAGTACCGCCTCTAAAAATTGCATGGGGATTCATATCCTTGTGAGGTTTTTATTTGGATCTTGACCAATTGAAACATCAACAACCCTCTTATGCTTTTCTTTGAAAGTGTGCCCCCACACCTTTATATTAGTCTGGTATTTTCATTGTCAAAGGTCAAATTTTTGTAGCAACAACATGCGTACTCTCTCTCTCTCTCTCTCTCTCTCTCTCTCTCTCTCTCTCTTCTAGATTATAGTTTTTTGTGCGAATATAGCCACTCTATCAACTCTTTTGTTCATATTTTATGGTGCAACCATCCCTTTGTCAAGCCGTTAATAAACAAGTGTTGTTCTTGTATCAATCTTTCATTTCTTGTTAGTATTGTGATCTTACTTTGTGCATTGATTAGTAGCTTTTAGCCTCTTATTGTTATTAAATTTGATCTTTTAAGTGTACTTTGTTTTTCTCTTTCTATTCATCTTTGTTTTGCTAACACCACAAGAATCCTTCCAAGTAAATTTTACTATCAATTTCTTAATGTCTTGGGTGGTTTGACATGTTTTCCAAGACACTTCCTTTTTTTTTTTAGCAACAAATAAGACAGAATTTAGCGACGATGTACTTAGTGACACCCTCTTGAGGTATGAAAGCACCAACCCAAATAGAGAAGAGGTTTTTTTATGACACTTAGGGAATTCACTCCTTGAATTATCCTCTTTTCCATCATTGATTTTACCTTATATCATATTTGACTAGAGGATGGAAAAGTGTGTTAACATGCGATCAACTAGGTAGGTCACATTCCAGGAGCCATAACTTCCACATATGATCTCCAAATGAGGTTATTTTCACATCATTCGAAATTTTTTGGTATGTACAATAGATTCAATGGGTTTGGAGTTAGGATTACATAGTTTTGACCCCCAAAAATGTCATTTCATCCTTAAAATGGCTTTAGAAGGTTCCATACCCCAAAACTCCAAATTGGGACCTACTGCTAAAATGGGTCTTGTAAGACAATTCTTCTTATTTTTCCACCTATAAAGTACATTTTATCACCATAAGAAGTATACATGAAATTCGAGTTTTAGATTTAGCAGGGGACTAAAGCGATGTAAATACATGGCATGATTTGGAGGTCCAGGTCATATGTGGCGGCATGTAGACAAATATAGCGGGAGCACAAAGAAACGATCCAACAAACCGTAGATGTTGAGGTGGCCTAGATCGACAGTCGAGACCCGTATCAGGTGGAGAAATAGAACGAAATTTAATTATGTGAAGGCAGGCCAAGGAAAACCACCACAGTTTTATTCATGGACGTGTGGCACCCTCAGAGGTACATCGGGGTGAAAAGTGGTCTGCCTAAAGCCATTTTCATAAAATCCCTGATGTCACGTGTTCTAATACATCAAATCAACAATTTGTGTGGGGGAGGATGATGGCTGGTCAAATCACCTCATGCCACTCGTTCAGGTACTTCATGTCCGTGCAATGTCAGGTGAACGTTGTCAAATAACTAACTCAAAGGCTAATCATTCAAAATAGATTGGCCAAGCATGATAAGACAATGTACCTGCAAGTGATCTTGTCAGAATTTCATGATTAGAAATCGATGACTACCAATATTCAAAATATGGGTGGCATTTATAAGAAGAGAAATCTCAAACATGACCTACTTCCTTATTTATGTAGAGCTAAGAAAAACGAAAATCGTGTTCTTTGCAAAATTGAAAAACATGGATGAAGAAAATCAAACAATATCCAATAAAACAAGGTTTTCAACTAGCATGGCAAGTTTATCAATGAGTAAAAAAGAAAAGAGAGTGCATGGATATAAGAAACAAAATTTCATACTGATCTTGCAATAGAGCCAGAATCAGAGGTCAGATTAAATACTATCATGAGGGATCTAATCATCAACAGACACGTGGACAGATTCTACAAGTGAGCAGTCAAGAAGAAGCGGATCAAACGACAGAAGGAAAAATATCAGAGCTGAGGCAGTTGAAAACATTGGGGAAAATCAACCAGTCTGGTTGAACACTCTAAAGGAAGAAATCACCAAGATGGAATAAATTCTCAGGTAGAATTGAGTACGTTCCAACAAATTTTGGACATGTGGCGTTCAAACAAAAAGCTTCAGATATGTCAGACCTATTCATAACGATCCCTTTAAAGTAGGAGAACTATCATTATACACTAAGCCTTTTTGTAACTTACTTATATTTTCAAAATTATGGGGAAGTTTATTCATTTTGAATCCCACTATAAATCCTCTCTATATATATCATCTTGAGGATATAGAGAGGGAAAATATGGCCCTGCCCTTGTAGCAGGAAGGTTTTGTAAAATCATGGAGCTAAACTAAATATATAATGCAGAAGAGGTTGTCGAACTATTTATGAAAAGATTCTAATTGGTTGTGATATGAGCTTTGTTTCCTTTCGTAGTATGTATTTCTTGTGTCTCTAAAATCCCATTCACAATTTCCTCTTTTAAATTGGAGAGATAGAGGTCTAGAATTCGTCTGATGATGCTCTATACTTAGCAATTTAAATTCATGTGATTCTCTTCTTAACTAGGTCAGAATTCATTTAAATATGCTCTGAGGCAGTTATGTGTTCTTCTCTTCCTATGTTACCATACACATTTTTGATTTAAACTCAAACTCATTACCTCATTTAGCCTTTTCCTCTTGATAGTTTCCATGATTTGTAAATGCATTGTTCATTTTTTACTCCATAGCCCAAATGCCGCCTCTTTTCTTTCAGCAAATCTATAACAGTCAACATATCTAGCCACTAGTATCCAAACAAATATCAAGTGACACGAGATAACCCTCTCTGATTTTAGAAGGATAGTGCCTCAGAGCTCAAGCTGGTTGAAATAGTTACCCTTGTCCTCTACTTTGACAGCCGAGCAGATTTACAGGGTGCTAACATTTTGGCGCCGTTGCCCGGGATGAAATTGAAAATTTTTCCCTGGGAAAGAATGGCATATTTCAGTTCTAAGGTCTGAGAGCAACAAACACTTAGGCACATATTGGATGTATTTATTATTTGGCGACTCCACACATCAAAAATCAGTTTGAAGGTGATTCCATTGGTAGAAGAATCCACAATTTTTCAATGGCGACTCCACTCTCAATGCAGAATCCATCCTCCAAAACATTATTGGTGACTCCACTCAAACTTCAAATATAGTCTAGAGACTCCACTAGAATATGAGGTCCGTTGACATAGATGTGAAGAGGCATCATGGAAGAAGACATGTACTTAAAATGGGATCTCTTCCAATGCATTTTACTATTTGTTATAAGTTGTCTATGGTCCTTTCATGAAAATGTTAGACAAGTTTTTCTTTACCTACTGCATGCAAATGATGATCATGAAAATCTTCAAATTATATATCCTCCTCTTAAAATTATACATGTATCCCCTCAATTTATCACTGATTTTGATAAAAATATTCCAACTAAGACAAGTGATAACTATGACCAAGTTGATGAGCCCCATAAATCCAAGGCTGATAATTCTCCCCATGTACTTGGTCTAAAGTCCTCCAAGACCCAACATAGATACATACCCTTGAAGCTACCCCAAGTCCTCCACAATTTCCCTCCAAAATACTATGAGTATCTACCCGTGTTTGATGGGGAACCTGATGCCATCTCAGCTGAAAAACACATCCAAGGGATTGAGAATTTTATATATCTGTTTGAGATTGACCATGATGATGTTTGTATGAGGGCCTTCTCTCAATCCTTGAAAGGAGACACCAAAAATTGGTTTAAACATTTGCATCCATATACAAATAGCTCATGGGAGGAATTGAAGGATGTCTTTTTAAATTTTTGGGGTAGGGAGAAGTCTTTGCAGCTTATAGAGTTTTATGCCTTGAAAAAGCATAGCAATGAAGATATTTATATATACAGTAGAAGGTTTTCCAATATCTATTACAATTTTTCCAAAGAAATTCAACCCGTTGAAGCTTCTGCCATGCTCCGTTATGCAACTACTCTTCACCCTAATTTGTCTTTCCTCCTGATGGAAAGACAACCTAGGTCTTTACAGCGAATGTTTGATTATTCCCAGGAGATTCAACATAATATCCAAGAAGGTGAATATGGCCAAAACGAGGGGTTGGATATTCAAGAGTATGAAAGAAAACATGAACAAGAAAATGTTGATTTGAATCTTGAGCAGAGAGTTGATAATATCATATGCCCCCTTGAAGTTTTTAATGCTAATGATTTTGCAAAAAAATATACTCCACTTGTTAAAAGAAGAGGTGTTGATTTAGCTTCTAATACACCTCATGATAAGAAAGGGGATGATTTATTTATGTATTCATTTGTAGACAGTCAAGAAGATGAGTTTGTAAATCTTCTTGTTGAAGAACAGGTTGATGTTCCAAATTTCTTCTTGTTAGATGATATTGCAGATCTTATTGATTTGCCTATATATGACAAATATGAAGAAAATTGTGATATTGAAAACGTTCATTTTCAACAGTGCAATGAGATCAATCAACCCATATATCACAGTTACAAAGAGAAAAGTATTGGATCAGTTGAATAAAATTCTCTGCCTTTATGCTTTGCTGCATGTAAATTGTTGAAGGAAAATTCTAAGATCATTATTGAGGCAAATGAATGTGTGATGATGCAAAATCACACCAAGCAAATGGAACAGATTAACAAGAGATTGCAACACTCTTCTCGTGTGTTTGATGATCCTATTACTTGTTATATAGAAGATCCTATCAGTTCAAAAATGCAGCCATTAGTCGAAGATAAAACTGAAAATGAGCATGTTTAGCAATCCAAAGAAATTGAAAAATGTGCCCACATTGAAAAAATTGAAGAAGGTCTTGAATCATGTGAGAAAATCTTGCCACTATGTTTTTCTTCTTTCAAATTACTAAAGAAAAATGTGTGTAATGTCTCAAATCATAAATCCTCCAGACATGATGGTAAATATGAAGAGAAAAGTGGACTTGCAAGTAAAGAGTATCTTCCATTATGATTTTCTTCCTTTAAATTGCTAAAAGAAAATCAGGAGATAACAAAGGAAGAAGGGAAGTTTGATTACATCCATGGTGGTATTATTTTACATGAGGAAATTTTCATCAATCAAGAAGGCCAACAACATTCTCATACATATGATAACCGTGTTGTTGATCACATGGGAGGTTATTTTAGCTCAGATCTGCAGCATATGCTCAATTACCACAAACTTGAAAAAGAAGAGGAAGTTGATCAAGAAATTGTTGTCAAAGGTCATTTTCCTACCCCTGAAACTAATATATACATTCAACAATGTTTCCTGCAAGAAAAAATGTTTCAAAGTTTTCTTTCTTCCTCTGAGAATGACATGGTGGTCCAATTTCTAAATAGCCTAGAAACAGATGAGGATTTTGAAACTACATCTTTGGAGACTCCAATTAGCGAAGAAACACTTGTGAAGGAGGCATGTCCTTCTGTCTTGACTCCTAAAAAGGAAATATTCTTTCATATGATTCATGATCCCCAGACACATTATATGGAAAATATTTACCATCAGAATCTACAAATAATAGTGGATTGCCACAAATCAATGTCTGTATCAAACATGAGCTTTCTTAGACCAAATGATGTTCTACAACCATGGTTTCCTTGTGAATCAAGTAGTTCTTACTATCATAATTCTCAGCGAACCTGTCAGTTTCAACAAGTTAAATCACTTGGAAACGAAAATATAGTGGAAGGAGTGAAAAGTGATATCTTCTTTATGCATGTTTTAGAAGACCCATTTGCGGTCTTGTTAGAGGAAGTGAAAATTCCAGGTGCTTTTAGTTTTTTAATAATTTGACTTTAGGATGAAACTTTGAACGAATTATCGACAATAAAGATTTGGAGAAAGCAAGTGCAAAGAAAATGAACAGTGGATAGAATGTTGTCATGGTTGCATTGGAATTATGATTTCACTTGATTGAAATTCCTTTTCAATAGTTAGGGTAGGTAGGAGTGTGAAAATAATATTGTTGGTCAAGCATTGTTTTAAAATTTCAGTAGTATGTACAATTAGATTCTAGCAGTATTTTGTTCAGCGTCCAGTTGAGAGCAGTTTGCCAATTCGATTTTAAAATTTGATGTTCAGTCTCCAAGACGTAACAGGATACACACACATGATTTGAAAGAATCCCAACGTAGGAGGCACCCAGTTTACATTTATTTGCTACCTCATAGGGAGGATAAAATCCCTAGTTGGAGCCTATGTTATCACCATAAAAATTATACATGAAATCTGAGTTTCAGATTTAGTGGGAGACTAAAGCGATGTAAAGACATGGTGCGATTTGGAGGTCCAGTTCATATGTGGAAGCATGTAGACAAATATAGAGGGAGCACAAAGAAAGGATCCAACAAACCGTAGATGTTGAGGCGACCCAGATCGACAGTCGAGACCTGTATCGGGTGGCGAAATAGAACCAATTTTAATTATGCGAGGGTGGGTCACGAAAAACCACCACGGTTTTATTCGTGGATTCTTGGCGCCCTCATAGGTACATTGGGGAGAAAAGCAGTCTGCCTAAAACCATTTTCCCAAAAGCCCCGATGTCACATGTTCTAATATGTCAAATCAACAATTCGTGTGGGTGGGGGTGACGACTGGTGAAATCACCTCATGCCACTCATTCAGGTACTTCACGTCCATGCATTGTCAGGTGAATGTCATCATATAACTAACTCAAAGGCTAATCACTTGAAATAGATTGGTCAAGCGTGATAAGACAATGTACCTACAAGTGATCTTGTCAGAAATTTATGATTAGAACTCGATGACTACCGATCTTCAAAATATGGGTGGTGTTCATAAGTAGAGCAATATCAAATAGGACCTACTTCTTGATTTCTGTAGAGCTAAGAAAAACAAAAATTGTGTTCTTTGCAAAATTGAAAAACATGGATGAAGCAAATCAAACAATATCCAGTAAAACAAGGGTTTCAACTAACTTGGCATGCTTATCAATGAGTAAAAAAGAAAAGACGATTGCATGGATATTAGCAACAAAATTTCATATTGATCCTGCAATAGATCCAGAATCAGAGGTCAGATTAAATCCTGTCATGAGGTATCTAATCATCAACAGACATGTGGACAGACTCTACAAGCAAGCAGTGAAGAAGAAGTGGATCAAATGATAGAAGGTAGAAATTAGAGTTGATGCAATTGAAAGCGTTGGGGAAGATCAACCAGTCTGTTTGAACAATCTAAAGGAAGAAATCGCCAAGATGGAATAAATTCTCAGGTAGAATTGAATACGTTCCAACAAATTTTGGACATCTGGTGTTCAAAGAAAAAGCTTCAAATATGTCAGACATGTTTGTAACCATCCCTTTAAAGTAAGAGAACTGTCATTATACACTACTCATTTTTGTAACTTACTTATATTTTTAGAATTATGGGGAAGTTTAATCCTTTTGAATCCCACTATAAATCCTCTATATATATATATATCATCCCGAGGATATAGAGAGGGAAAAGAGGGCCCTGCCCTCATAGCAGGAAGTTTGTGTAAAATCATGGAGCTAAATTGAATATATAATGCAGAAGCAGTTGTCGAACTGTTTATGAAAAGATTCTAATTGGATGTGATATGAGCTTTATTTCCTTTCGTAGTATGTATTTCTTGTGTCTCTCAAATCCCATTTACAATTTCCTCTTTTAAATTGGAGTGATAGAAGTCTGGAATTCGTCTGATGATGCTCTAGACTTGGAAATTTAAATTCATGTGATTCTCTTCTTAACTAGGTCAGAATTCATTTAAATATGATTTGATGCAGTTATGTGTTCTTATTTTCCTCTATTACGGTACAAATTTTCAATTTAAACTCAAACTCATTGCCTCATTTAGCCTTTTCCTCTTGATAGTTTCCATGATTTGTAAATGCATTGTTCATTTTTGACTCCATAACCCAAATGCCACCTCTTTTCTTTCAGCAAATATATAACACTCAACATATCTAGACACTAGTATCCAAAGAAATATCAAGTGACACGAGATAGCCCTCTCTGAGTTGAGTAGGCTAGTGCCTCAACTCTAAAGTTGGTTGAAATAGTTACCCCTTTCCTCTACTTTGATAGCCGAGCAGATTTACAGGGTGCTAACAATACCAATATAAAATGAAAACAATATAATGATCCAATCCAGATGATAAATTCCCATGGGATTATTTGTTCCAAAAAAAAATTCACTAAATGAGGTGAGGAAAATTTTGTAGATTTTAACCTAGTACAATATTTTACTACAAATAGATTTTCGATAAAAGAACATAAAATATACAATGGAAAATACACACATTATATAGATATTTTTCCACTAGAAAACCAAACTGATAAAACTAACATATTCTATATTCATTCATAGTGATGCATTTTTTACAATACAATACACATATAGGATCCAACGACATCTAAAACC
>JASDQU010242122.1:90223-104741 GCA_032191745.1 Picea mariana
ATAGGGGGTTATAGGGTTACATAGCCAATAATCCAGGGCAGTAATGCCCATGGAGCCCCTACACCAAGAGAACTTTGCAGTGTTCACAAATTTTGTTAATGAATCTAAAACATTATTCAAAGTGTCCACCTTCATCAGAAACACTTTCTTTTCTTCAAGCATGTCTCTCACAGAGTGATAGTGAAGATCAATATGCTTTGTCTTTGAATGATAAGTCATGTTCTTCTCTAAAAACATTGCACTCTGACTATCACAATATATCCTTACAACTTGTTTTACCAACCCAATACCTTAACACAATATTTTTAACCATACTTCATCCTTATTTTCATGAGTGGCTACCATGTATTCAGTTTTTGTAGTTGAAAGTGCCACTACAACCTATCTTTTTCTCATCAAATTGATTTCTCCTCCAAACAGGTTAAATACATACCCGCTTGTAAATATCCTATGATCCATATCTCTAGCCCATTCTGCATCCACAAAGACATGTGTTTTTAACACTTTGTCCAATCCTTGTATTCCTTGGTAGCACAATCCATAGCTAGCAGTGCCACGCAAAAACTTGAAAACCTTTTTTATTGTTGTCCAATGCTCCTTCCCTGATTTTGACATATACCTACTCCAAACTCCCACTGCATGTGAAATGTTCGGTCTAGTACAAACCATTGCATACATCAAACTTCCAACTACACTCTCATATGGAACACAAGACATATCCTCCTCCTCTTCCTATATCTTGGGACACTAATCTTCAGATAACATTACATCACAGGAATAGCGACCTTGATCAATTAAACATTTGCAATATTGTATTGACACATTTTCTTTTATTTAACCATAGTTTCCCCTTTTTCTGATCTCTTTTAATTTCCATTCCCAAAAAGAAATTTGAAGCATCGATATCCTTCATGTAAAATTTAGAGGACAGCTGAGTTTTCACATCCTGGGTAATCTCCTTGTTGTTTCCTATCAACAACATGTCATCCACATATAAGACCAAATAAATCAAATGATCACCAATTAATTTAAAATACACATAGTGATCCTCTTTACTTCTTGTGAAGACAAGTCCCAGCACATAAATATCAAATTTTTGATACTAGATCCTTGGTTATTGTTTTAAACCATACAGGGACTTCTTCAGCTTGCATACCAACTCCTTATTTCCCTTCACAACAAAGCATTATGGCTGATTTATATATATTTTTTCTTCTAGATCCCCATGTAGGAATGTTGTCTTCACATCCATCTGTTCTACTTCAAAATCTAATGCAGTAGTGACAGATAATAGAAATCATATAGAAGCTAACTTGGAAACATGACAAAAAATCTTACCAAAATCAATTCCCTCAACCTAGGAATAACCCTTTGCTACTAATCAAGCTTTGTATTTCTCCACTTTTCCTTCTACATTCAACTTCTTTTTAAATACCCATTTTCTACCAATGAGATTTTTTCAAGTTGGAAACTAAACTAGATCCCAAGCCTCATTCTTGTCCATGGTTTCCATTTCTTCATCCATGGTCTTTTTCCAAAGATTTCCATCCTCTAAATCCACTTCCTCCCTAAAAGTTCTAGGATCATCATCAATAATATAAAAAAAAAAATTGAATGGAAATCAGATGGAGTATACATTTTCAGTAGCATTATTTCTCGAACCGGTTTCACAATAGTGAAGTATGAGAATCTTCTTCTTATTATTCTTATTCTTTTGTAGAGTCTCATTCATCATCATTTAAATCAAACTATATTTTCTCTAGTTCTAACTTACTTGGTAGGACTTCTTGTTTAACAACATCATTCATTTCTCTAAATACCATATCTCGGTTATACACAACCTTCTTAGTTTATGGGTTCCAAATATTATAATCTTTGATACCATTTTATACCCAATAAAGATACACTTTTCAATCTTCTTGTCTAGCTTACTCTTGTTTTCCTTTGGAAAATGATCATAGGCCTCACAGCGAAATACCTTGAGATGTGTGAGAGAAGTTTTCTTACCAATCCATACCTCTTGTGGAGTCTTGTCATCCAACGTTGATGAGGGTGATATGTTGACCAGGTAACTTTCACTGCCCACTGCCTCTACCCAAAATTCTTTCCCTAACCCGACACCACTAAGGATGCACCTTGATTTTTCCATCAACGTCATGTTCATCCTTTATGAAACTCCATTCTCTAGAGGTGTATATGGAGTATACTTCTACCTTGACCTACTTCACTTCCTACAAAATTCTTCAAATTCATTTCCGCAGAAATCTCCGCTATTATCTATCCTCAACAACTTAATTATTTTCTCTGTTTGATTCTCACTAAGAGCCTTGAACTTTTTAAACATGTGAAAGACTTCATATCTCTTCCTGAGGAAATATATCCAAGTATTCCTCGAGAAGTCATCTATAAATGAGACATAGTACACATATTTTCCCAATGATGGAACTGACACATTTCCAAACACATCATTGTGAACTAGTTGTAAAATTTCTTCTACCCTCGTTGCAACAATGGGGAATCTTACCCGATTCTTCTTCCCATATACAAAATTTTCATAGAAATCAAAATACAGAGAGAAGTTAGACATACCTTCAAATATACCTTTACCCTAGTCTTTGATGCTAGAGCATAACCTTTTCTCGAGAGATTGTAGGAGTTATTTCTTCTTCAAATCCAATACCAGGAACAATGAAACTATTGCACCCATCGCTAATAGTTCTTTCTTGCAGCTTATACATAGTTCCAAACCGAACTCCCTTCAGCAACACCATTTCTCCTCGAACCATCCTGTAAGCTTCCTTTCCAAATATTGTTTTTACCCCTGCATCGTCCATTTTGCTTACATAAATCGAATTTTCGGTCAAACCCGAGATGTGTATAACTCCATGTATTGTTCTAATCCTTCCATATATAAGCCGCATCTTGAATTTTTCCCATCATATGATTCTGGTTGTCAAGTCTTCACCTAGGAAAACATTACCTCCATCATAGCTTTCATATTGACAAAACCACTCCCTATGGGGAGTCATATGAAAGGATGCACCTGAGACAACCAAAAATTGATCATGATCTGTGTAAATCACTCCCTGTGGGGAGTCACATGAAATGATGCACATGAGTCCTCTATTATATGTAGGACCTTCTCCTCAACTTCTTGATCCAACATTGAAGGCTCATATAGTTTCACATTCTTGACATTCACTACTTAGTAAATTTACATATATGGGGGATAAACTAAGTTTGTAGGAATTGACACGTAGCTTCCCCAATACCTCAAAAGGATCATACCACAAATCCTTGATATTCTTAATATGAGCATGTATCCTTTTTCTATTAAACTACAACCATAATTTATCTCCCACCTTGAATGATTTTTTAGTTTTGTGTTGATCATGTTTGGCCTTGTACCATTCTTGCGACTTCTTTGGCATCTCCTATACTTACGATTAGATCTACCTAATTGTAACATTCATTTATACTGAAAACATTTTATATTGACTTAATCTTTGAGGACACCTGCGAGCAATTGATTCAGTTATGATACATTATGATTATGCTTTGTTTATGGGTTATGTTATGATGTCTTTATCATTATATGTTAATTTATGGATGCATATATGTATCGACATACATTATTGATTATTTTCCCTGAGTGTGGAGGATGCATGATAGATTGATGATGATGATGATGATGGCATAAAAAAACTTCCTTGAACTCAATATTGATTCATCGAGTGGATTTGTAATTTGTTTGAGCATTTTATTTACACGCACGTTATTTGTATGATGATTTCATTATGGATGTAATGTATATGGGTTATTGACAGTGTTCTTGTCAGTGGATGCAGGCTTGGTGATACTTTCTAATATGAATCACATAAGGAGTAAAGGGGTCATGAACAAAAACCATGCATTTGAGGGAGAGGTGTGGCAGCGTCCATGTCATAGCCTACTAGCACTCCTGCCATGAAATGAACTATAGATTAAGGATTATCTTGTTTGATAGGTCAATGATATCATGAGCGCTGACTGAGACAGTCACTCACGAGGAATTCTAAGGGACGCACAATAAAGAATAATTCTTATTCCTTAGAATCCCTTAGTCTCTCACAAGGTCGATCGAGTGCAGTGTTGACTCCAATTGTCGGAAAAACTTCCAAAACTAGTCAAAGGTGAGTGGAACCCTTGGAGCACGGAGGTGTGTCTTAAAAGGAATGTCGCATAATTAAATTGCGACTCAATAAAATTTAGATAGCCTAGAAAATATAATAAAATGTTAAGACCTTGTTAGACAATGTTATTTAGTTAATTATTAGATTACAAACTAAGAAACCTAACAGGAGTCTAATCCTAATTCTAAGCCTTAATCTAAGCCTAAGTCTAAATAAGGGACTAAATGAACTATTAAACAAGTTAAGCGATTGGCAATATAATCAAAATCTAAGAAAAGAGGAAATGAGAATCAAAATTTAGATAGATTCATATGTGTGCATGAAAATGGATTTTTAAATAAAAAGAAAATAAAACAAGAGAGAATAGGTTGTCCACATAAAAGACCATCCAAGTCAATTTACCACTAATCCTAACTAAAAGAAGACTCATAATCAAACTCAAAATAAGATCTAGTTAGGGAACACAAATTAAATGAAGGATTGGGGAACTAAGGAACAACTAAGAGCAAAAATAGGAACACATTGGGGAATGTGAGGGAAAATTCCTAAATAAATAAAATAAAAAGGGAAATTACATGCACAACTTGGAGAGAATGTGACAAATGTAGTGGGTGAATAATCATCTAATTAAATTATTAAGAATTAAATTATTTGTGCATGAGGATATGTGTCATTGGGGATTTCTCTATAAAAGAAATGAGAGAAATGGAAATGGGATCTCACTTTTGGTTAGTAGTTTTATGCTGCAAAAATTTGTCTTCAACTAAGTTTTACTTATGAAAGTTGGGGTCCAAAGCTTAAAGAGAGAGAAAGTTTTACTTGTGAGAATTGGGTCCCTTTGCAGCTCGAGGAGCTAATGGGAAAGAAGTATACCCATAGCATTGACTGAGACGTACTGCTCAAAGTTCTCCATAAATCAAAATATCTTTTGCACTCTTCAGCAAAATCTTGTCACGGTATTGGTTGTTTTGTTATTCCATTGTATATTGAATGTTTAAATTGTACACTAAATATTCTATGGAAGAAATCTTCAATTTATATGATACAATATTCTGCATTGGAACTACCATTCAAATTATACGAAACCATTGGAACTACAATTCGATTTATAGGATACAGTACTCTGCATTGGAACTACATTTCATATTGCTAGTAACGGAAGGGAATATAACTTGTACGATGCTTTAGATTGATTGTTTCCTATATAAAGGAATAAATAAATGTACATGTCAGTTCAGTTTAGTTAATTTCGTTCCAAAAAAAAATCATGGATTAGATATATTGGAGTTCTCACATATGGTTGTCACTAATATTTTAGTTTTTCTATATACATATAATCGTAATGACTCGCACTATTAGGACCAAAATCATTGCAATTCTACTTTTCTTTGCATTAAAAATAAATCGGTGTTTAAGTTCATTTATCTCATTGGGATTTTAGTTGAATTAAATATGGGTTCATTATTGATTTTTCATTAGTAATTGACAAAGATACAATCCTTTAGATCTCATTTAATAGTTACGAAGTATGCAGGACGCAGTTCCTTTATGAGAAATTTATCAATCGTTGAAAGATATAGCACTCTTGCAAATTGAGGAAAATAATTATAAAACCTACTGATAAGAGTTGTATTTATGTCTAAAGGTGTATATTTATTGACAATGAGCACAATTAATCATTTTTTAATCTAAAATTTTAATTTGATGGATAACAATTGAAGATGCTGGCATATTCTTAGTAGTCCTCCTAAATCAATGAATGTGATTTCTTCTTCATAACTTCCTTGTATTTTTGAATGCATCTGTTAACCTGTTTACCTTTTAACATTTACCTAATCATATGAAGAAATTGTTCTAGCACTATATGATTGCCAAGTTTAAATTATTAAACTTTGGATTTAGCATGCTAATTTTCTAGTTGTGGGTTTCATTTTCTTCCGCACCTTTCTACCTTCATCAACCATGGTTTTAAGTAACTGTGATAGTGTAGACAGCAGTCGATTTCACCGTAAGCAGATTTACATTCTATAAAGTTTTAAAGCCGGATACTTGCGAATATTATTCGCAGTTCCGTTGTTGGTGCGTGTATTCTTTGAGTACCTATAAATCGCTTTCCCTAAATACTAAATTAATGCTAAAAAAACGGAGGGGGGCAGGGGTTCACTGTTAGATTCCTAAAGAAAATTCATGCTTGATAAATTGTAAGCATTAAATCACTTAAAAAACAACACCGATTCTAATACATTCATGTCTCTTTTGAAATTCACCACATCGATTTTGCATGTTAAACCCTTATTTCATGAAAAAGAGTTGGGTTATTATGTTTATTGCAAATTTACATTTAAGAAATTGTAGCAAGTTGTATTGTAGTGAATTATATAATATTTCCTAATTATTATTATATTATTGTTGAAATATTGGTTGTTAAACTTTAATTCATGAAAAGCGTTCGGTTATGAGATCTTTTGCAAATTTACATTTAAGATTATGTAATAAGTTTTGGAAGTTAGAAGATTATCTTAATGTTCTATATATTAATATATTATTGTTAATGTCAATAAGTATAAAGTATAGGAATGGAAAGTGATAAATTTATTGAGGTTATATTATACTTAAATCAATGGGTTGTGTACTCACTCTTGGTATTAGTAGCTCATATAAAATATTTTTTATTATTTTTAAATAATTTATTAATTGTTATCTATAACTATATAATAAATTATATTGATTTACAATATCAATAACTTAGAATTTATTTGGTTTAATGATTACATTAAATTCGAATACAAATACTAATCGTATCTTCGATATAAAAAAATTATGTACAGGTTGCACAATCCTTGGGTATGATGTTTAGACCAAAGTTTTTAGGTACATTATGATGTTACACTAAGTAAAATTTTTAAGATTAGTGATAGAACGTAGATCCAATTTTATCTAATCATTTTTTGCATAGAAGAGATACATAATCTATTATGGAATTATATTCTAATGCTTGCATGTAAAAAAAATTATGCGTCATTAATAAAATTGTATACATGTTAGTGCGTTAGTTGTGCAACCCTTTACACAAAACAACAATTTCCTTATGATTAACATAATTACTGGACAATTTTATTCACCCACTTTGGTGATTGTATAAGAGGGATGTTACACTAATCTTTAAAAAAAAAATCATCTTTCAATGATTCCCCAGTGATGTCTTCCCTCACTCCTCTTTCCTTGTAATGACCTTAGTTGGATAAATGTTTAAGAATTATAAAGTAAAACTAATTAGGGGATTAATTGTGTTAACAATGTATTAATTAAACAAAGATGATTTAATGATATTAATTAAGTGAGTTATTAATTAATTAAAGGTTATAATTGTGATTAATAATTTAACTACAGATTACCTTTGATGACATGAGTAATAAATTTAAGAGATTAATAATATATGTTATGTACCCAACAAGGGATAACCTGTTAGTCCCGAGAAGATAAAACATTAAAGGAAGGATCAGGGACGGGGACGAGGGCAGATAAGGGAGTAAAGGTAGGAGTCGGTGTAGGAGGAATAAGGGAGGAAAGGAGGTGGAGGTGAGGGAGGAGACGGAGGATGGATTCTGGGATGACTGTGAGATTTGCAGGGAGCAGTAGAGCTTTGGCTGTGGCACTTTTGATCAGTTGAGGCACCGGGTTGCTGGAGGTTTTGGGCACGGGGGCCAGGATATCCATAGATATCCTGGAGCTAGGTAGTTTTCCTAGTTGGCAGGGAGGACAATAGGTTTGGGCAATTATTCTTTGTTTGTGGCTGGGTTGGTTTGTGTATCAGGTAGCAGGAAGGCAACAACAAGGGAACAAGGCAACATAAATTAGCATCGGAACCAGGTAATTTGTTAAACTATGTGTTTATTTCATTCTGCCCTGAAATCATTATTCATTGATAAATTTAAGTTACTGAAGTTGCTATTATGAAAATGGTTGTTATGTTATGAAGTTATTATCTCAGTTCATGAAATAAATTGCTTATGAAAGTAAACGATGTTTAGAAATATTTGGTTGTTACATATGGTATTAGAGCGTCTTAGTTCGAAATCTGGGCCTAAGGGCCAAAACCCCAAGCATTAACTCCAGCCACGCTTAACCTGTAAGAAAAACACGTCATTTGCATCTTAGTAGACTGTGCCAAGCAACATTCAGCTTGACCCAATATGACTGATACAGTATCAGAAAATATACTCAAGATAGTACCCCTACATTATCCAAGCAAATGGTCTCATATATATCACAAGCAACCATTTTAGGTAATACCCTTTTACTGGATCACAAATGGATAATACAGTCTTAGTCTGAATATTCAAAGGAACGCCCTTTAAAATAGTGGCAACAAACTAGATAGTTTGAAAGATCACTTCCCACAAAAAGGCTACCCTTAAAGCAGCCTGATAAAGCTATTAAGCATGAAAAAGAGAGTTGATAATTTAATTTTATTTGAGCAATACTTTTCAATGAAGTTTCGGGTAAAATAGACACCTGAAATCGATGAAAATGTCGAGGGAAGATTCTATCCAAGGCTTGAAGTTGGCAAGATTCAATAACTACACGAATTATACTATATAAAATGCAATAGGACTTTTGCAAGACCTTGAAAAGGCCTACTTCATCTCGAACTTACCTAAATGAGGAACTGCCAATGTGCAGTCGGAAAAAAAAAGAAGGAAATTTAGAAGACTTGTATTGCACAGGAATGGTGTAAACTACTTGCCTGTATTAGCCTCGGCGAATTTTTAATAATGAAAAATCTCAGGAACTATAGACCCATACAAATTTTAACCGTGCCAGGAGAACTGTCTATTACATAGGAGAACAGATCTGAGTCATCAGATCTGCATGGAGTTGCGAGGAAGTTAAGTCCTAGAGGACAAAAGGAGAAATCCCGATGAAAGGTGTGAAGACATCGGGATATGGGCGTTCGTGAAATCAGGATTCACGAGGTCAAGGAAGTCGGGACATTTTAAGTTTCGAAATAGCGAGATCAGATCTGGACTGTCCATCAAGGTGAGACACGTGGCAGAGATCTGAAGAGAGTCGGAAAATCGGGAGTTCTGTGAGCAAGAGGTCGAGGAAATCCATGGTGAAAATCTCGATACAATCAGAATCGTCCATCTGATTGGGACAGGTGGCAACCATCAGAGAGTCATTGGCGTTTGAGCCATCAGGACTCACACAAATAAGTTCTTTTGGGTTGGCATTTGGCAAAGTTCGAGGCTTAACCTGGATCGTCCATCCATTTAGGACGCATGTCGGAGATCCGAAGAAAGTCGAGGATCGACATATCAGGGATTTCGTGGACACAAAATCTCTGCATTTTGAAATCGCGAAGTCTGAAACCCCGATGAGTGGGGCCAGCTGACTGCACATCAGAAAGGGAGGATAGTGCCATCGTGAGGGGTCGGCTTTCAGCCAACCGGAGAGTCGAGATTCGAGGAATCAGGAATTCCGTGGACATATGCACTTTGGTATCGAAAACCCCGAAACAGCGAGAGGTGATCAGGACCGTCCATTCTTGGGACGCGTGGCAGTGATCGAAGCCATCGAGAAAGGTCCCGACATGAGGTCGTCCATCGGGTTATCGCGAATCGGGAAATCATGGATCCCGTGGATGAGTGGTCCTTGTAGTTCAGAAATGCGAGGCTCGATTCTCTGAAAAGTGGAAAGCTCCGTAGTGGAAGCCAGTTGTCATCACGGATCGGGATATCGCGAGTTCCGTGGACAAAATATCCATGCACTACGAAATCGTGAACCCGGAAACCGCGACGTAATTAACTTAGCTCTTAAACCTTCATTAAAAGAATTGATTAATTGATGTTTTAACTAAGACTTAATCACATCGTGAAATCGGAGATTGGGGTTTCGTGATTCAATTTACATAGATCATTTGTTACGGAAAACCCCGAATTTCGATTTCCTTAAAAATTAATTGAAAACCTCGCAAATTTAAAGTTATAACCCGCCTTAAATATATTTTTAAAGGGGCACTGAAAATTTATATTTTGTATACTTTTGACCATTCATTGTCCAAAGGTAAACGATAAATGGCATCGCAAATTTTAGAAGTGATGAAACTCTTTCTTGAGAAGGACCGAAACCCTGATGGGGAGCCATAAGGTAGCGGTCACACCAGAGAAGGTCACATGGACCTCGGTATAGCCGGAAAAGGCTAACGCGCTAGGAAGAAGCATATCGGGTATCGAGATATCGGGAATCCCGTAGACATGGGGTTCATGCATTTCGGCATTGCGATGTCCGAAACCCCGATGAGGGGGGAACAAAGTTGTGGCCTTGTCGGATAATGGTCATATGGGCCAAAGGCTTAGCCCGGTGGGCTAACGCACAAAGTACCGCATCGGTAGATCGGTAATCGGGAGACTGTGAGGACAGAGGTTCGTGACAGCGAGAGTCGAGAAACCCCGAATCCCGATAGGGAATAGGACTACGGTCACATTTGAGAAGGTCACATGGACCAAATCATAGCCAAGGGAGGGCTAAAGCTAGAAGGTAGCGCATCGGTATATCGGAGATCGGGAGTTCGTGAGGACAGGAAAATCTCGGCATCGGGCATAAGGAAACCCCGAAACCCAAAATAGAGTCGGGAAATTTCACAGTTAGGGGCAAAAGGCCGTGGGAAATATGGGAAGATGATGTATATGCATACATATATACCCATTTAATTACATGCATATACACAGATGAATAAATTTATAAACACAAAAGAAATAAACTAAAAGCACAACACTGAGATCCGTCCAGAGCTAAAAATTACAAGCAAATCATTTTTTTTATTTTTGCACTGCAAAAAAAACATAATAAGAGAATTACCCTTTATCACCAAAGTATAAGAAATGTTCATGCAATTTCTTGACTCGATCAAATCCGCGTTCTTCATGAAGGTACTAAAACTGTGCACAAGCTGGCGGAAAGAATTGTACCTCTTACCATACCTGAGAGCAAACTCCGCAAATTGTACAGACTTGGGATTGGTTCCCAATATTTTAAAGAGACTGGACTCCAGGTCCTGGATCTTGTCAGTGACCATATCAATATACTCTATTTCTGCAAATGATCTGGCAGCAGATACAACAATACCCAGCACTAGCAAGGTGCTCAGAACAATGGCAAGGATGTGAGCCATGGCAAGGGAGATTCTGGAAACCTCTGAACAGAGAAGAGGCAGATCTGTGGTGGACAAAGATGGATGCGAGGAAAGTCCCAGTGGATGAGAAAGTGGAGGCAGAGGAAGGACGCGTAGAGAGTCGAAAAGATGACAGGTGTATAATGATGGGGTTAGATATGAGGGAACTAGAGGAAGTCAGACGAGCACGTGGAATCCATGCGTGCCCGAATCCATGTGTGTTGGTTTATTTTTTTTATATATTTTAAAGTGTAAAAAAAAATTAATAACTTTGAGTAAATTAAATAATTTAGTATAAATAATTTATTTATATATATAAAGGTCAAGTTAGTTTAAAATTAAAGAAAGGTTAATTGGGTTGAATTAGTGTAATAATAATTTTAAATTAATTATTTTATTTAAGTGTAAGGTTAATCTACATTAAAGTAATTAATGATGTTAGGGATTAGACTAGGACAAGCGGGAAGGAGGTGGCATATGCACTAGGAAGTGACGAGTAAAGCACAAGGATAACGTAGTTACAGGGTATGGGAACCAGTAATTCTTTTCGCAAGGGCAAAGAAACCAAGCTTAGATGCTTAATCCTAACCCAAACCTAGCCAATCCCCTAATGGAGTAATGTCTGTTTATAGACAAGTAAATAAAACTTACACCTAACCCTGTTTCTAAGTTTAAGTAGCACCAATTTGAAACGTCCTGGAACTCACCCTGATAACTTTGGGGTGATGTAGGTTAAGGCATACAATATGGTCAGGACTCAAAGGGGTCGAGGCAGGGGAGCGTCGTCACGGGCACCGCCAACACCACCACCACCACCACCACCATCGCCCGAACTAGCCCTCATAGTGCGCTCGTTGGAAGCCATTAACAAGACTTTAAAGGGGCGCCAACCAGCAGGTACTGAAGTGGAACTCCCATCATCTGGAACGGGTAATCCAGAAGCATCAAGGGGCTCAGGGGGAGAACTTCCACCTGAAGACATCACGCGAGAGTTGTAGAAGATCAAACTTCCAGAGTTTGTTGGGGGTCACGCCAGTGAACGTGCGGAAGCATGGTTGGAAGGCATGACAAGGTGTTTTTCTTTAAGGGACTATGCGTCCAACTCAAAGGCAAAGATCACAATTTTTCAGTTAAGAGATAGCGCATTGAACTAGTGGGGCAACTTGGAAAGACAACTACACCTTACCCCAGACACAGTATCTTGGGAACTTTTCGAGGAGAGGTTCTAAAGGAAATATCTACCAGCATACTACGAGGAACAACAGGTAGGGGCATTTCATGCCTTAGTACAAGGAAACAGAACTATAGAAGAATATGAAATCAGGTTTATGGAACTGGTCAAATATGTTTTGTATATGGACAATGACCAACGACAGGCAGAGCGCTTCGTCTATGGATTGAACCCTAAGATAAGAGCTATGGTACGAATGTGGAAACCATCTTCAGTAGTGGAGGCGGTGGAAAATGCACGTTATGTGGAAGAACACATGAACCTAACCGGAGGCACAAGACCAACATTTCCGCATCGCCCTGGATTCGTAGGAAAGACCCCGAGGACATTTCCTAGGGGAGGGGGCTCAAGGCCACTGCCATATGGTAACAGGGTTGTGCCAAGGACTGTAGCTACAGGGATTTCAATGGAAGCTAGTGTAGCATCTCGTTCATCGCCAACGGTGCAGACAGGTCCATGACCATCTCAGGGGACAGCTAGTAGGGGCAAGGGTTCCAGGGGAAGGAACTCATTTCAGACTCAATCGCATAACATTGCACCGGTTCAATCTCGTATTACCTGTTGGAGATGCGAAGGACCCCATTACCAACGGGATTGCCTAGAGTTACAATCAGGGTTTGTGCATAGATAAGGAAAGGCACCAATGGGGAGGTCAAGTAGCAACCACTAGATTTACGCAGCGGTTAATAACCACCAGGCCGAACATCAATCCACCGTAGTGGAGTCATCAGGTACGCTAAATCATATCAATGTTAAGATTTTGTTTGATTCTGGTGCGAAATATAGTTTCATTTCACCATTTGCATTAGAAAAGAGTGGGTTGGTAGCCTACGAGCACGATGACTTTAAACAAGTCGAGATGGCTTCGGGGGAAAAGCAAGCTGTAGGACCTAGTGTCCATAATTGTATAGTAGACCTAGGAGTGTGCACTACCAGGTTGAAGGTATACGTCACTGCTCTTGGGGCATATGACCTAATCATTGGAATGGATTGGTTAGCAGCTCATCGAGCTTTGGTAGATTGTTTTGCAAAAAGGGTGCTTTGTGTCAATGATGAAGGAAAACCAGTAGAGATCCAGGGTGTACAGAGAAAAGTGTCATTACGCTTTATATCAACTATGAAGTTCAAGTGATTCTTGAGACAAGGGTGTCGACTTTATGTAGTGGAAGCAGTGAATGAAGGCAAGGGACCCTCATTGGGTCAGTACCTGTTATTGTCAGAATTTCAGGATGTTTTTTCGAACGAGTTACTAGGGTTACCTCCTGAGAGGGAGCTTGGTTTTACTATTGAGCTCAAACCTGGTGCAGAACCAATATCTAAGACTCTGTATCGGATGACAGCGCTGGAACTTTGTGAATTGCAAATGCAGTTGAAGGAGTTACTGGACTTAGGGCCAGTAAGGCCCAGTGTCTCACCTTGGGGCGCACCGGTAATTTTTGTAAAGAAGAAGGATGGATCCTTACGACTGTGTATAGATTACAGGGACTTAAACCATGCTACAATGAAAAATAGGTACCCTATGCTGCGAATAGATGACCTCTTCGATCAGATGAAAGGAGCAGTGGTATTCGCAAAGATCGATTTGTGATCTGGGTATCATCAGTTAAGGATTAAGGATGGTGATATCCCAAAAACTTCCTTTCGAAATCGGTTTGGACATTACGAGTTTGTTGTGGTACCTTTCGGATTGACTAATGTGCCAGCAGTATTCATGAGCCTCATGAACGACATATTCCGGAAGTACTTAGATCGATTTGTACAAGTTTTTCTAGATGACATTCTCATCTATTCCAAGAATGAAAGAGAACACGAGGAACACTTGCGAATAGTGTTGTCTTTCCTTAGAGAGAACAAATTGTATGGGAAGTTGTCGAAGTGTTCCTTCTTCCAGAAAGAGATCCACTATTTAGGTCATAACATTTTCGGCGAAGGAATCTCGGT